>JBAFWW010012399.1:0-21236 GCA_036873685.1 Agapornis canus
AAAAAAAAAAAAAAAAAAAAAAACCACACAATAGTAATTTAAAAAAAATTTTGACTTACAGAACCCCCCCCTCAGCAGGAGAAAATTTGAAAAATGCAAGTGAATGCAGGTAAAATCTTTGTGGTTATTTACATCACCTGTGAATCTCAGATCTACCAGCAAATTTTAGTCTCTTTAGATTTAAAATAACTTCCACTTTTGTGAAGAAAATCAAAAATTAGATAATATATTTTAGCAAAAGTTACTCTGGGTTTGACATTATTGGCAAAAAACCCACCCATGCCAAGTAATTCTGAGGATATGAGTAAGTATATGTGTCAAGATAGATTTAAAAATAAAAAGTGATTATACCAGATAAATATTCCAAGACATAACTGTGCAGGGACAGGAGAAAAGACTAAATCTATTTATATGATTAATCATGCATCAGTAATGGTAATATTATTACTTTTAGCAATAAAATTACTATTTTTATGTATAGTCTACTAAATCTGCCAGCTACCTTATATTAATATTTGGGAAAATTATAAACTATGGATTTTGAGGCTACACAAAACCACTGACTGATCAATACAGGAATACCTATTCTTGTATTTATGACCAATTTGAAATCCATCTTTAAACATCTAGACTAATGTCCTTAGTGGCCACACATCTGTACCGAGCTTGTAGGTGACACAGAACCTACAACAGAGCTAGTCATTGCTAATGAGTCAACTGGAAGTTCAGGTGAGATCACCTGGGGCATTTCTTATGCTACTGGCACCTCTATTTAGATAATGCAGTTCTCACTCCTGGTTGTGTTTTAAGTAAAACATTTCACTACCTTACTGTAATCTCCCCCTCTGGCTACTTAGCCCTTCAAAATATTTCTTCTGTTAATGTTGATAGGGATAATAATAAACAATCAACCATTGCTTTTATTTTTCTGGTTTGTACCGTGATCTAAGTCAGTATTAAACATGTTGTAGCAGAGAGAGAGAAAGAAAATTAATGTGTCAGTGTCCTGATACTTTCTTGTTTAAGCTGGACTCTAATATGATCTTGCTAGATAAATAATATACATTGAATTCCCAAATATCAAGGTTAGCTTTTTGCTGTCTCATTATTAGATAATCGGGGCAAGAAGGGTCCTGACTTGATATTACAATAAAGACATCAATAGCAAATCTAATACTCTGACAGCATGGATAATGTAGTTAGAGGGGAGAAGTATTCACCAATGAAGGAAACAAAGCTTTGAATTGTGTTTCAGTCTAGTCTCCATTTGCTTTTGATCATTTGCTCTGAGCAAAGCAAAAAGGGAATCACTGTGAATACAGGGTACAGCAGCGCCTCCAGAGTCAGTGAGGACTCAGCAAGAGCTAGGGTTACTGTGGTTCTGTGTGTTAGGTCTCTCTCCAAACTGTCTTTGTTAAACATCATTTTTAAGTGCTATGTCTTGTCAAATAGGAATGTTTAATGGCAGCTCACATCCTTTTTTCCTTACATTTATTTCTTTTCCCTTTCCCCCAAACATTTTTCCCCTCCATCTGAAAAAAAAAAAAACAAAACCAAACCAACAACTATGCTAGGGGTCAGTTATCCTAAACCAATCATCAGCAGTACTCACAGCTGTAAAAGCATCTGCATTATAGGCTCTGCTTCTTCCTGAGACAGACATGTAATTGATTCCCTCATTCTGGCATGATTGTATAGCTTCTGTTTTGTGTTATGTTGGGGATGTGGGCGGGGGACGCAGGAGGGAGGCATCTTGCCTTGCTTTAAACTGATTCATATCTATCTCATCATGAAACACATGCCTAGATGGAGAAAAAGCACAGACTACACTGCAGCAAGCAGCTTCACCTCTTTTACATTCCTCAGTCATTGTATTCTCCTTATTATTGCCTGGGTAAATAATTTCAGATGTAGTAAACCAGGTGTTCATGTCCAAGGAAAGGAAGAATTTCTGTGTTAGAGACACTGCTGCACAGCTGCCATAGAATTGCTCTGTAATATCCTTTTTTTCCTCTGTCTCTGCCAGTAGTTGCCTTAGTGACAAAACTAATCACTACTGGTGCTCCTGCTCCAGTGCATAGGATTAAAGCAGCCATTTGTATTGTCATTCTAGCAATCTTCTGTGGGACTATATTCAATATTATATGTGCTGGCTGAAAAGATCTATGAGCCACAGTCTCTCCAGGAATATACCTACTGTGGTGACGATTTATTCACAGGCACAGTTGCTTTGAGGTACACCTGCTCCAGTGCATTCTTATCCATGGTCCACAATGCTTTCAGGGATATATGCGCCCCAGCACAGCCTCACGCACAGGTGCTTTGAGGTATAACTTCTCCAGCACATCCTTGGGCTGCAATCTGTTCAGAAGTACATCTGCTGTGGCACTGACATAACCATGGCCACAGGTGCTTTGGGATGTCCGTGCTCTGGTGTGGACTCATCCACAGCCACACTCTTCAAGGTGCCCTGTTCTCACGTGGACTCATCCACAGGTCATAGTCTCTTTGACTCCAGTTCCAGCCTGACCAGTATAGCAGCACAGAAACAGCAGTGATGCCCCAGCCACCTGCCCGCTCAGGCACATCGCCATTGCTGTTGTCGCAATGTTCCCAAGCACAGCAGAGTCAGATAATAGCAGTACAACACTGCAGTGAGCAATGAAAGGAAAATTCAGCCATTAATGAGCACTAGACTCTAATGTACAGTAAGGCAAACAGGCCCCATGGCAAAAACAGAAGCCTCTCAATTAAGAGTTAAACAGCAATAACAGCTATAAATTCAATCTAACATATTCATTCAAATCTGTCTTTATCTTGAACCCTTCTAGACCCAGGTTGGGCACCATAAACCAGGTTAACCCCAGCAGGCATATAAGGACTACACTACATTACCACTGACTTATTCTCCTCTGTTCCAATTTGGGAGAGAATTGGAAAAGTGCAGAAAAGGCACTGACTCCGTGCAAGCACTGATCAGCACAAACTAAAACATACCTGTGTTATCAACACTGTTTCCAACACAGGTCCGAAACATGCATGGGATACTATGAAGAAAATTAGCGCTATCCCAGCAAAAAAAAAAAAAAGAAAAAGCACAAAGCTTTTGAGTAATACAATGAAAAGGCAGATTGAGAAACATGATTCTCCTCTTTCAACTATGCCATTCAAAAAGCTTCTTGAAGTCAGTGGGTAAATCTGTTAAAGGTCCACACAGGTGGAAAATTAGGAACAGTTCTCATAGCAGAAGTAAAAAGACTGTGAGGTCTGAAGTCTGGGAGTTTTGCTGTCATTTTTAGTTATATCTAATTAGTAGTTTCTGCACATACTTTTTTTTTTCTTTCCTTTTCAATATCTATGGGCTGTAGACTGCTTGGTATGAGCAAAGATGATGGGAAGTATTTCCTTTCATGGTGGACTACACTGTACAGCTTGGTGGTGCACACTTACCCAATTATTCTCCCACTTTTGAAATTCCTTGTTTGAAGGAATAATTTCTAAGAAGAGTGAAGATCTCTCAAACTGCTTTAATTTACATAAGGAAGTCATGCTTTTGAAGATACACAATGAAGATGCATGCTTAGAAATGGTATCTGATTTAGAAAACTATTTTTGATGGATTTTATCACCCAAATTCAGTCCTGCAGTCACTGACCTCAGTTCAGTAAAACTGTGTAGTCATCACACATGCTTACACTATACAGATGTAAGTAGAAATGTCAGAAGACAAAACACCAGGGAAAGCTTAAATGTAAATATGGAACATGTTTCTGTACTAATTAAAAATATCTTGATTACCTCAAGAAGCTTTTATGTGATGCTTCTCCAAATGTATTTTAAAAAAATGTTCTTGTAAACTAGGTCATTTCATGGACCTAGAGTGCAGTTATGGAAGCAGCAATGTACGGTATAATACCCCTGCTTCACTGAGGGGAAAGAATTTTACAGTCATTATTTAAGAAAACTCAGTCTCCTCTCTCAAGAATTCTAACATCTGTGTTTTCTCCTTCAGTGATGTTATGAAATAAAAGATAATGTAATTAGTAGGAACTGTCACAAAAGTAAACCCAAATATGGGTAAAGGTTTGGCTGCACTGTATTTATTCCTTAAAATAAGCAAAACATTTCTGTAGGACTATTTTTTTTATCAGACAGGAAAAAAAAAAAGAAATAGAAGAGTGAAATATGGATATTTTATTAATGAAGATAAATCTCAAACTGTTTCAGACTCTACCTCCCATAGTTTGGTAGGAGTTTCAGCCTCAAAACAGATCTTTATTTGAACAGTACAGGACTTAGTACAGAAGGACTATTCATATTTTAAAATCTCAGCCCTGTGGTGGCTAGAAGGTCGTATTACCAGGAGGCTTCTTTTTCATCAGTTCTGACAGGCAAGAGTGCATGCAGCAGCAAGATTTTTCACCACCCTTATTTCTCACCAACTTCTCAAAGCTATACTCTCTTGGAAAATTACTTAGATCCATTGATTTGTCCTCATTTGTTTAGTTATCCTCAGGTGACAATTAACCTTCCTCCTAGAAATGATTGGATGTGCCTTTCAGGCTCTATCAGCATTAACAGCTGCCTGTGCTAGGCTCACATTGTTAGTCTTCCTTGGTCTTCCTGATAGAGCTTAAAGAGATCAAGTTGTGTCCAAACATAGGCGGGGTGGGGAACAGGTAAGTAAAAATATCTCAATTATGCTACTGTGATGATCAAAATAAAGCAAGTCAATGACATTCCAAATTAGGTGGAAATTATTTTGAGAGACTATGCAAACCTCCATCTTTAAAATATCTGCCACTTATTCCATGCTTCCCCTCTGATACAGTGGCAAATTCATACCTGAATAAATGAGAGGGTAAAAGGAAGCCATCAAGTGGGTTTTTCACCTGGGATCATGGCCCTGCTGCTCAGAGAGTGTACTTTGTCATCACCAAGATCAATGGACTACACTATCTGCTGAAGGTCTGAATCTTAAATAGCCCACTGAACACAGATCTCCAGGGTGGAAAAGCTAATGCAGTAATTGCTATGTGACAGCCACTTCTGCCAGAAGACAGGGAAGTACTTTGCACTGTTGATTATCACTCAATCAAGACTCACATCCAGCCTATCCAGACATAAGTGATTCAGCTGAGACAAAACAAAACCATCCCAGAGTTATAATTCATGCTGTGGCTACATAGCTGTTTCCCTCTGGCAAGCAGTAAAGAATTCCTACTTAATATTTCATAGAATCATAGAACCATAAAATCATTTAAGTTGGAAAAGTCCTTAAAGATCATTGCAGCCAACTGTTAATCTAATACTGCCAAGTGTAACAGTAAACCAGGTCCCTAACTGTCACATCTACACATCTTTTTACATACCTCCAGGGACGGTGATTCTGCCATGTCCCTGGGAAGCCTGTTCCAATGCTTTACTACCTTGCGGTGAATAATTTTTTTCCTAGTGTCACAAACCTCCCCTATCACAAACTGAGCCCATGTCTTCCTGGATACATTGGAGTTGAGCTCCTGTTACCAGCTCTGGTGATGCAGTGGCCATTCCACAGTGAGCAGAATGTTGGTGTCCAGCATGGTTGGCCCAGAATGGGTTTTGGCATGTAAAATTCATTTAAATACATTGGCTGGTCATCCTGGTAGAGAAAGACAGAGAGAGAAACTGAAGTTCATGTTTTTATTTACAGGAAGTTATCAATATCACCACAGTAAAGACTGTTTTTTAAAATTTAAAGAGATGTTAAAGATATCACAAGTGATTAGAACAAGAAATGAAGCATAAATTGTTAGCAAAAGAGCAGCCAGAGAAAAAAACAATACTACTGGAAGACTAAAATCAAAAGTCTCTAAAAGGTATAACTGAACACTGGCTTATGGCTAATTTTATTAAAATTTTAAGAAGTATAACAAATACACTCCACCTAAATTTGCAATAGCGTTTTAAGTTGAACAATTCCAAACATGAACGCTATGTTGTTATAACTGTAAAGTCATGTCCACCAATAAATTAAAATTATAAAATGAATAAAATAAACCTTTGTTTCCAAACAGGCACCCTGAATCATTATTTAAATAATTATTAATGGAAAAGATCCTTCATTTTTAGAGAGTTCTTTGTTTTGTTTTGGTTTTTTTTTCTTTTTTCAGTTCTAGCACCTGTGTTTCTGAAAGCTCATAGCCTGATCTGGTGAGTATTTTTGAGCATACATACAGGTTATTTCTGCTCTATGATGTCCGCTTAATTTCAATTTGTCTGTAAGCATCCTCTGGTGGGAAATAGACCTCTGTGAACCCACACAGCAGAAGACTTAGGAAAGGGACAAACTAGAGTGAATAAAATTGGACTATTCAGACACCTCATCTTAGTACATGCATTAATTCTTGATTCAAGGAATAAGACTTCAAATGGTGAACTTCTGATAAATTGCTAGGTTTTCATTTGTGCTGCAGCCAATAAAATAATGTTAAACCAAAAAGGTTATATACTCACAAGGCTAGATTAATGAAAAAAATGAAAATTACTAGTGAAAAAAGTGTTTCTGGGTGTCTTCACAGTCAAAGCTTTTTAATCTTCATACATACCAAGCATCTCCCAAACACCCTAACCATTTTATGAAAAGTACATATAAAAATAACTAAAAAAACACATTGCACAATTTTCCTAAATTCTTGTAAAGCTATTTTGCTGCAACCAATAAAATAATATGTGCCTGTGGGATTCTTCATACAGAAGGGACCCAAACCACCATGCAAACAGTTCATATGCTTAAGACTACTTTGGGTGTGTACATTTACATTGTTTCACTATGTAAGTACTGCTGAGTAGTGGTAAAAGCAGGTACATTTTTGGAAACAAAACCAGATTTTGATCAAACCATGACACTAAATTCCTTACCTATGTAACAGCTGTAAGTAAACAAATTCCCACTTGATTAAAATATATAGGTCTAGTGATTTTTAGTTAATGCTAAGCTTCAAGTACAGAAAACAAATGAAGATGCTAAGTATAAACAAAAACTGAATTTCTTATTCATGGATCAAACAAATGTAGCAAACAGAAGTCTCATCAAAGCTGAGTTATAGTGTCATGTAAGCATCCGATTGGAAGACATCTGGCAAGCAACAGGAAAGTTAACATATCCAGGGCTTGGATGATCTTTAATGACCTCCTCTGTAATCCATTTTCTACCTTTGAACAATGGAGGGGAAATAATATTTTTAAGTTCAGCAAGAATGTTCAGAAATGTGTTAATGAAATCAATTATTTCACTGAAAGAATTTAGAAAAAACCCCAAATATATATGTATTAGGTACATATATTATACACAATGTTATTGTTTCATACAGTAAAAGATAGCACTTCTGACACCTCCCAAGCTAGAAATCTCTTTTATTGGGGGGGAAAAAAAAAATCAAACCAAAAAACAGTTTTAATGTTCAGAGTCAGTGAGATGAAAGTGAAGAATAAAAACCTCATTTGTTATTTTTTGTTTCGTTCTTCCCATATTCTACTCACCTGTTGTACCTGCTGTTTTCACTTGTAGTGTAAGGACAGTCTGTAGGTGGAATGTATTGGCAGAAACTTCATTCTCAGAATATGAGAAGATACATTGTTGTGAACTGTTTATTACACCCTTAAGCATTTCAAATTATGTTAAAAAAATTAACACTGGAGACTTATAACGAGAAAAAGAGAAATGAAGAAGGATGTTTTATATCCAAGACAGGATTGAATGTGCAATATCTAATGGGTTTTTTGCACTACAGCAAACAGCATTTTGTGCTGCATGTTCCAAGGAAAGCTTCAAGATTTAGGAATTTGTTTTTCTTAATGTAAACTTCAGTGTGTAAGTCAAACATGAAACTATTCTTTGATGGAATATATATGACAAATTTGCATTGAACACAGAATAATTCTAAAATAATTTATAATCTCATGTAAACTTTAAATATTGGAATTTTTGGTGATTTAAAAGGAAAATATTCTTATAATATATAATATAAAAATTATGAACAGAAGATAAAATGAGTGAAGAAGCCTCAAACACAGTACTAATTTTACTATTTGCGTGCACAGGAACATAATTGAGCTATTTACAAAGAACTGTGCCTAAGATCCAGGTTTTTGGATGCTCAGGTATGTTTCCATTACCAAGTGTTTATATCTCATACAAAGAGTACAAAGTGGCATATCTCCAGGGTGCAACACAGTGTCCAGAGAACAGCAGGGGTCTAAATGCAGAATAAGTGCAAGAAGCACCAAACTAATACTACTTTGGTTTTGATATATTTTAGTTATATAATACCATTTATATTTTCCAGTTCTGGAGTTAGTGAGCTCTCCATTTTCCCTAGTGCTCTGTATGTCATGATATACAGAACATAGCAAGAAAATATATTAATACCTATGAGCTCAAGAATACAGTTGGACACAGGAATGTATCTCAGCTTAGAAGCCATCTCTTTTTATTAACAGTAAAAAACAAATTTGAGCAATATTCACTGACCACGAACCTTTTCCCAACTCCCTGGATGAAAAGGTAGGGTATCAAATATTTCACCATCTGGACTATGTCGCCAAGAAAAAGGTTGGACCTGACATATATTTAGGGTAGGACTAACTTGCTTAGACAAGGCAGGTAGTGATGTTTTAGTCATCTTAATTCTCCCACCTGGCTTTCAGAAGGTGCTCTGGAAGATCATAGCTCTCCTGTGGACCCTCTTCTACCAGTTACTAGTAGATACATCATCTAAGAGGCACACCAGGAGGTTGCTCTTGGACCACTAAGGCAAACCTAGAGTGATACTCAGCTCCAGTTTAATGTTAAATTTGTGTGTCTAACATGTGTCTCAATATAATCCAGGTGTTTAAGCTTTTGCTATAGGCAGTGGAGATCTAGCCAACACCGTCAGTAAAGCTTACAGCATGATCCTGCTGTTCAGCCAGCAGACTCATTTTTACCCAGGAAGCTGTGCCAAGCCTCTGAACTTTGTTGACTGCACTGAGAATTTACACACATAGATGACAACAGGTTGACACCTTAATTTAGATAAAGCCAAATCTTGTCCTCAGGGAAACATAACTGCCAAATTTATTGTCATCTGAATTCCTAGAGGTTTCCACTGTGTAACTATTTAAAAACAAAATGCTATAAATGAATCATAAATAATAGCCCTATTGGGGCACCTAAATGAATAATACTGCTACAGGATGCTCTTCATAAATTTTAGAATGAAAATCTGTTGGAGAAACAAACAAATAAATCTCTGGACTGTATTCTGCAGGAAATAAAGCTAGATGATCTAAAAAGCCTTCTGCTCTTTAGATTTGTGAGTGGGAAGTTGGTTGTGACATCAGTGAGTTCAGTGGTAACAATCAGGACAATAATGAGAATGCTTGTAAATCACTATCTAGGAATAAATAAACCTTTCACTTTTGACCACACCAATGAATCACCAAATTGCACTGGAGGTATTACACTGTTGAAAAGGCTCTATTTTTAGGTATGATGCATAAATCATGAACGTTTCCTCTCATTAACAATTCTTTAATGGTGACTGGTGGATCAGCTCTCCATGACCGACACTGTTAGTCTCTAGGAGCTGGATTAAATAGGTTTTGCAAGTGGTGCCTGGAATATGCTCCTGTTGTCCATGGAAAAGCATCAGTGCATCCTGTGACTTCTGACAGCTGTATAAAGAGGGTTTTTTATTCCAAAACTGCTTCCATTCCCAAAGTTTTCTGGCCAGAATCATAACTACTCTAAGTATCAAAATCCAGGCCTTCTCTACAAGTCTTCTTTCTATGTTCATATGAGGCATGCTTTTTAGTATACATTTTATTGTACATAGTTTTTCAAACATAAATTGATCCCCATCTACCTACAAGAGGTATGGCTTTCACATGAACATATGATTTCTTCAGCTAATGCTGGAACTTTGCCAATTGCTATGCTTGGTAGTAGCAAGGTTTGTTTACTGCTGCTCAATTTGGTGGCTCCATCCAGACCACTGATAAGATACCAGCATTTCTGAGGCTCCACAGTAGGGCTAGAACTATATTAATAATTGAAATATGCTGAAGACCATTTCTAAGCTATGACTGTACTGTGAAAGTCTCCTAGCTTTCAAAATGGGATCAAATATCTATACTACTTACTGGGAATACTCCCTTGCTCATGCTAACTTTTGCACTATGCCTGGGATTGTTTAGAGTATATACATTGATTCAGGCCAAAACTATGAAAGGGAGAGAGATTACACTTAATATATAAACATTTACAAGGTACTGCCTTGGTCATTGCCCTGGCTGTTTGATTTACTGTTACAGATAAAATCTAGCAGTCTGTAGTCCTTTTGAGACATTTAGAGAATTATAAGCAGAATAAGTCTAAGATGTTTGCCAGAAGTTTGTAATATGAATTCTGGAGATATTAGATATTTGTATAAATGGATATATGAGGACAGCTGTGCACTGCTGTCCTCATGATTTATTCAATGGAGGCAGTAGCTAGAATGAGGATATTTTTCTCATCTGGAAGGACAAAAGTAATCGAGATTGGTCCTCTGGGATAAAACCAAGCCCATTGTTCAGTTTATGGGTTTTTTTATTTATGCAGGTTTTATAAATTTCAATAATCCTTTATTTATGTTCCATTCCTTCTAAACTGTTTCTTGAAGATTTGCATTTAGAATTAAAATCATCTCATTTTTCTCTTATCTAAAAGACTCTTGTCTTAAGAGTGGCTACAGGGTGCCTGGAGAGACATTAACATTTCACTTTCAAGACAGTAATGATATGAGACTGGTAAAACTGCACTGTGGCAGTATGGAGAACACCAGTACATGATCAGGTGTTAACATATGTTAACATAGGTGTTAACATATGTTAACAACATATGTTGTTAACAACATATGTTAACAATGTATTCTTGGTTTGCAAGTGCATAACATGGAGAGTATCTGAACCCCAAAGTCTTTTCAAAATCATACCTGGGTCAAACAAGACAACATGATACATCCTGATCCTGAGCAAAAGCCAAGGGATATAACAAATGGAGATGTGCAACAAGGTACATTTCAGGTTTTTTAAAACACAGACATTTAAGAAGCTTACTAGCTAATGCATTGGTTAAATACACTGTACCTGAATTACAGGAAGTTCATCAAGAAGAATAAATGTTTCCCAGGTTTGGTAACCTCTGTTCTCATTTTGTAACTGCCTACCTGTGACATGCATAGCAGATATGCACCTTCAGCAGATGTTTACAGGCTGTCTGTAAATATTATCATTATCTATGTTCTATTGCCCTTGAATGTATGTCTTTAATCTCACTGATTTTTTCTGACAATTTGCCATCTTGCCAAACTCCAACAGCCTTTTTTCAACCATAACAAAGGTCGTCTTCCCATTATATAGTTCTGACTTATGTTTGGTGGGATGTCTTTGCTAAATTTGTAAGTCAGGCATCATCCTTCTATTTCATTCCATATCATCTGTTTATGCATCTCTTCTGTATAAAAGCTTGCTGTCTGTGAATTTCCATTTTCCTGTAATGTGGCAAATTGTAGCTCTCTCTTGAATCACTGATTATAATTTTTAACACCATCTTTACTTTTTCTCTGAAGTTGTTAACAAGAGTTATTACAGTTAAAAAGAAAAAGCTATCTCTTCTGAAATGTACCATTAGATTTGTAAAAGCTATTACTGTGAGACATATTCATATGTCTGCACTTGTGCCAAACATCTAATGATCTTTTAGGAGGGAAAAATAAAAGGAAGATTCAAGACAAGCAATATTTTTTCCTTTTGTATTTGTCAACATTTCAGTTATAAAAAAGAAAGATATTTTTTACCTTGTGTTTATCCACAGGTAGATATGGCAAAATCATTTAATTTGAGCATGACCAAGAAATTATTTTCTGAAAAGTGGTCTGCTTTTTGTCGTAATTCTCAGAATGTAAAAACTTACAAATCCATTGCTGATGCCATTGTACAGTCTTCTAACAGGGTTGCTTCTGCAAAGCAGTAAGAATGGTCTCTTATAAACACATGGCTTCCTATTTTCACCATACACAGATCAGCTCTGCTTTCCAGAATATTTCATTTCTTCAGTCATTTCAGAGATTTCTTTTCCTTTTAAATTAATAAGTAAAGCCTCATTGGGAAAAAAACAAGCAAGCAAATAAATAAAATGAATTTATAAATTCAAAATTCTTTTTTGTTTTTCTTTTAGACGGAGTATGCATAAAGCGGCCACCACTTTAGATACCCAAGCCTATCTATCTCTTCCTTAAATAATCCCTCTGCTGCAATTTAAGAATATCTGATTATGGATATATACCTGTCTATAAAAACAGTTGAGTAGTGAAATGTTCATTCCTTACCTTTCAGCTTAATAATCATGACACCACTCTTTTCAGCACGGAATAGTCTTCCTTAGCCTAATCTAAACCTAACCTGGGTTAGTGCAGCTCTGTATGGCTCCTCTCAGCAGTTAGAAATGTGGAATGGCAGAAAATGGGTGTCACCCTTCCTGACTGAATTTCCTAATCACTGAGC
Organism: Agapornis canus; assembly: GCA_036873685.1. Classification (NCBI taxonomy): domain Eukaryota; kingdom Metazoa; phylum Chordata; class Aves; order Psittaciformes; family Psittacidae; genus Agapornis; species Agapornis canus. Next base: position 12,568 of record JBAFWW010012399.1, read on the forward strand.
AATAGAATTGTTTTTTATTTTAACTCTTGTTCTCAGCTATCTAAATGATATACAGAAAGCTATGAAGCTGTGGGGTTTGCATTGCACCTAGCATTCAAGAGCTGCAACACGTGAAAAAAGCTCTTGTGGGCTTTTTTCTGTAATTCTAGAATGACAATTTTTCTTTTCTGTAAAAATGTGTGTTCCAGGCTGTGGTAATATTCACCAGGTTCTAGGAACACAGTGTGCATTGGTAAACAACACATAAGAAACATTAGTTGTTTTCTTTCTTTGCTTTCTGCTTTTATTTCGACTTACTGGTCAAAGGCAGAAAAAAAATTGCTTTCGGCATTTCTTGCTTACCGCTTTTATCCCTACTTGTTGTCTTTTAGCTTCAGCTCTCTAGGGCACCCTAGTGTGACTGCATGCTGCTCTGACCATGTTTACATGCAGCACTGCTGTTTGTTCAACAGTTTGCCCCAGGGCAGGGCACAAAATGATGGCAGCACACTTTCAATTAATGCTGTTAGACATCACTCAAAATCTTGTGTCAGATACTTCTATGTTTTTAGAAATACCATAGGTTTTATGGGGCCCACTTAAATATTGTCACATGTACACTATTCAGTAAATGATGGTGCATGGACAACCATAGAGGAAGACCGAATAATTCTTCCCTCAGTGCATGTATGCTCAAGTATTAACAACAATCAATTTTGTTATAAATTTCCCTAAAGCTGTCAGGAGGAATGAAAGCCTTGGCAAGTTCTTATAAAAGATATGAAGTAGAGGAAGAAAAGCAGAAAGGAAAGAAAACAGAGAAACAGGATCACCACTCCATGGATCTAGCGACATCTCCGCCAGCAAGTGAAAATTCTTTCAGCTCTAGTCTTATCAATCAATAAGTCTGCTGGAAGCAAAAGCAAAGAAATAACCCACACAGCTGGCGGACGGCTGCCTTTTTGTAGAGCGTGGCTCTTCTGGATCCCTCCCACAGGTGAGACCCATCTGAAGGGGTATCAGGTAAACCTCAGACGCAGCTCATGCTGTACCCTGGCAGGTGCTGTGGTGTCTGCTGCTGTCTTCAGGCACTTTGTTGACGCAGCAGTTAATCTTCATGGCCTCAGGGCAGACAACACAGAAAAGCATCCAGTACCTTGGTGGAGCAGGATCACTGCTCTGATCCCCTCAGCAACAACTGGCTGCTCAGCACTGAACAGACACTCAGTTTCTCTCAGTTACTTCTATCTTTTAACACATTTTGAGACACACACATAAAAAGGATCTCTTGACCATCACAATACTCCCACTATTCTTCTTGCTGTGTTGACAGTGACATAGCTAATCGCTAGCACTGACATTGAACATCCTGCCATTTTTTACTTAAGCTTATTTTTGGAGCTGGCTTAGACCTCAGGCTGGAAGTATAAATGTATAAATGCACCTTTCCCTCCTGCAAGGTTTCCAAGCTGTTGTGCAATGAAATGTTTCTGTGGTATGATAAAAGCTAAAAGGTAATGTAAAACGGCTGTATAGAAAAGAGAAGGAAAGGCAACACAAAGCAAGGAAAGGAAAGGAAAGGCAAGGTAAGGAAAGGAAAGGCAAGGGGAAAACAAGCTATGTCTATAGATACTGGCGTTGTCCATGACCAGAAGGAATCTGCTTAAAGCTTGCTAGCATGTCTAATAGACTGCAGAATTTGGCCCTTGTTTCCCTGCCTACACGCTGACCCCCACTACAAGAATTTTATATTGTAGTGGTATCTTCTTTTAGTAGTATCTTCTAAACTACTGGAAAGCAGATTTTTTTGTGTGGAAGTGTGAAAGCCTGTCTAAAATAACACCAGTGTATAATTTTTCAGATCTGAGCTGTTTGAGAAATCTCTTCCATGACAATAAAAAAAGATCAAAAAGGTTTATATGCAGTGATGCTGTGAACGGCACAAGAAAAAGTTCTGATAAGTATTTTCATCCTTTATTAGAACTAATTATAAAAGAAAATTAAAACCATTACAGAAAGTATTACACCTTTTTCCAAAACACTTTTCCCTTGAAAGTCGCAATGAGGAGATCAAGTACAATAAGGAATGAGAACATTTTCTGAGAGTATGGAGACTGTAAATAGTAAAAAATAGTCTATTTTTTAAAAGGTAAATCAAAATATTTTCTTACATATATTACTGTGTGGTTTAGTAGAACAAGAACTATTTTAATAGGAAGAAGCAGGTTTTTACCTGCCAGAATATTTTATTAGAGCTGCAAGAAAATGCACCCTTCTTTTGTGTGTCTGTGTATGTTCCTTATTTGTCAGCCCATGCTGAAAAAAGTCCTTTCATTTATATTCTTTTTAAGATCTAAAGCTTATCAGCTATTGTACTTGGTTTGAGCTGAGGCATGAAAGCTCACCATCCAAAACCAGTTATAGTATCTAGCTGAGGTGAAGTACTGTTATAATATCAATATCAAATATTAATGCAAATAAACTCTTCCCCCAGCAGGAAATGAAAGATCACAGTGAAGCTGAAATGTAATGATATTCACATAAAATGTGAAGCCAGCACCTGGCCATTAAACACCACTGAACTTTTCATAAGACCTTTTTTCTGTTACCACTCTGTGTTATTTAGCCATGATTTACATTTTTAGTCTCCAAGATATCTTAAAATAAGGTAAGTAACCTGATTTTTCTGGCTAAATTCAGTAGAGGTAATTAGATTGTGCATATCCAAATTTTCCCCATACCATTAATTACAGAGAAGCTTTATATTTGTTGCAGGTGCTTCTGATGGAGCATAAAGAGTATCTTGTAAAAGTCTGGTGGTGGTTTAGCACTGAAGTATTATTTTTAATACAGCTTCTGAACAAACTGAGTTCAGCTAATCTATATCAGCTGATGTTCTCACATTAACCTTATGAAGCAATAAAGAGGCACTGAATAATTTATACACAGATGTAGATTGCACAGCTCTATTTGAGTCAAGTGTGATGAACGTGGGAATAAGTATAGCAAGGTCATTAGATGATGCTCAGAGGAATTGTGAAAGAACAGTAGCATCTCTCTTAGGAGCTGGCAGAGTTCCTCATATCAAATACTTAAATAAAAGGAGGGGAGAGGGGAGAAACCTTTTTTGCATACATGGCAATCTTCTAGAAAGTGATTGTGAGTAGCTGAGCATACACTGAGCCATACATACAGAAGGAGCTTCTTCATTAAAGAAAAAGCCCTAGATATCTCCTGTCAAATTTCAGTCAGCATTCTTTAAGGAGATTCCTTTGTGTAAAGCTCATTCTGAAGTACCTTAGCACTAACAAATTAAAACTATGGATATTAACAGGGAATTACTGTAACTTTCAAAAAATAATGGAAGACTGTATTTCCAGTTCTTCATGATAGTGGACAGCATCAGACAGTAACCAGTATCATCATATTGGCTTAGTGTCTGATAAGGTTTTAAAAAGACAATTCAGTGTTCTTCATTATCTTAAGAATTTAACAGATTTTTCCTTTCTTTGCAGATGCCCTTGTCTTTGTCAGAGGTGATAAATATAAAATCTGGAGGAATAGAAAGTTCCATTCCAAAAGGATAGTACAGAAAAAGATACTTGTATAGTGAATTAAAGAAGAATGTAGAAAAGAAAGTCGACTGTTGACTTGGATATAATCAGTCAGTCCTAACAGGCTTTTGTTGCTTTGTTTTTGTTGTTAATTTGTAAAAACATGAATGCCTTTTTTTACTCCAGATGATTTTTTTTTTAAGGGCTTAAGAGACCATCTGTTACAACTGAATCAAATAAAGACAATTTTATTGAGCCTCTGGTCATTATGAATTCTTTCAGGTTAGATAGTATCATCTGCACATAAGGGCACATCCTTTCTGTCACTCCTGTGAATTTATGCAAGGAGTTAATGAAGTCCAGTCAATAGAAGACTGGCATCTCAAGCTGTGCCTATGCTTGTGCGACTGGATCGAGTCCTAAACCCCAAACCCTTAGAAGTATTTAGATCCTTAACATTTAGGTGCCAGTATAGCATATGATTTACGTGCACAAACATAAATATCTGGTGTAATTTAAAATGTGGTGTCATATATGTGCTGGCCTTCAATTGCCTCTACGGAACGGTATAGGTTTTCTGTACTGTAGCAGTAAGATATGGGATACCTTAGTGTCCCTAGGTAGACCTGACACTAGATGTCTGTGGTCAGTCAGCTAAATTGGCCTCCTAGGACCGGATCCTTCTTACATATACTTAGTTTTCTATATTGCTTATTGTCTATGTAGTTTCTCCTATGTGAGCTAATTTAAATCCTGTAGTTTACATTGCTGTTAGTGAACATCTGGAGCTAAACTCAGTTACTCAGGTGTGCAGCTGTTCAAGTTGTCATAGGACAATATGCCAGGTTCTAGTTTAGCAGGTGTGTTTTGTGGATCCAGTGCCATATCTGGAAAATGCCCCAGATACCTCAAGGCAACTTCAGCAATTCGATCTGGTTACAGTACAGGAAACATGTTGTCTTCATATGGAAGCTGAATCAGCCTTATGTTTAAATGTCTACATTTGGATTTGAATTCTACCCCTGTCCTGCAAACACTTCAATTTGTGTGAGTCCAGTTTATAGCCAGTGATACCTACCCATAAATGCCTTGAAATAGCTGGAACTAAGTGTCACACCTGCAAGTTAATGTATGAATCCATCACAGAGCAGGGAAATACATGTAAATTCCATAGCTAATACTTAAAGTGTTGGATTAGATTCTCTTTTTTTTCTCCAAACAGCTCCTTCATTGCTGATTCCTTTCTAATCTAATACACTACTCACAGTATCAGATACCAATATTAGGTTTTCAGGTTATTGTCAATTAATCCTTGTCTTGACCAGTGGTTAAAATACATACAAATTGTAATGGGAAAATTGTTATATGAGGGTTAAACGTATCTTCCTAAATACACTCATCCATGCTTTTTTTTTTTTTTTTTTTTTTTTTTTTTTTTTCTTTTTATCATTTCTGCTGGTACTGGCAAAGTAAGATTGGTGTGAAGAACATGTTTTCCAGCATTTTCAGAAGAGGCCTTAAAGAAGCCCTATTTTTTCTTTTTTCCTGTTTATTCTACATTCAGGTGAAGTCATTACCTGTGGCTAATACAACATTAAATATACAATATTAGAGCAAGAACTGTAGTACTATTATGCTATTTTGTGCTATCTATGCCATGCTGTCCTCTATTCATCCATATGGTGATGTCAAACGTGGATTTTTTTTCCCCTCTATTGCATTAACAGTTTTCTACCTCTTCTATTTTCCTTTCTGATTTGCGTCAGCTGGTAAAAAATTGCCATTCTCAAATCAGCTATTTAAAGTGCTTTTACCATAAAAGTTTGAAGCTTGTTCATCTCATGCAATAAACATACACTACATATGGCTGAAAATATATATATATTCTTTTGACAACTGCTTGATAAAAATAGCCTTTTCTCTTAAATTGTTCAGGCACATAATGCTGTAAAATTGCAGATTATGAAAAGCGAAACACGCCTCCTTACAATACTGCAAAGATTGAAAAACAACCCCTCATAAAGTAGTTTTTTTCCAAAATCACACAAAGATATCTTTATGAATATCTTATTAGAAAACTGTGAAAATGCTCTTTTTGACTGAACATGCCCGGTGGTTGCATTTAGGCTACTGTGCTTGTTTTTTGTGGAGTACATGATACCATGAGATTAGTTAAACGTGTGAAACCTCTGGTATGTCCTTTGCATCTTCCCTATGTGGGATGGATGGCGGTGTTGTACTTCTAAGCTCACAGGAGGACCTCAGACTCGTAAAAGAAATTGAAGTGATTCATCAGAGGGGCTTCAAGAAATTAAACTACAGTCATTAAGGCAGGTGTCCTAGAATGAAGAAAGATATAATGTGGTGGGTTGACCCTGGCTGGATGCCAAGTTCCCACCAAAACCACTGAATCACTCTCCTTCTCAGCTGGATGTGGGAGAGAAAATATAATGAAAGGCTTATGGGTTGAGATAAGGACAGGAAAAGATCACTCAGCAATTATAGTCATGGGAAAAAATAGGGAAATTAGTTTAGTTTATTACCAATCAAATCAGAGTAGGATAATGAGAAATAAAAACAAATCTTAAAAACTATCCCTCCCACACCTGCCTTCTTCCCTGGCTTATTTCACCCCCAAATTCTTCACCTCCCGCCTCTCAGGGAGACAGGGAATGGGGACTGTGATCAGCTCACCACATGTTTTTTCTGCTGCTCTTCCCCTGCTCCCTGTGTGGTCCCTCCCACAGAAGACAGTCCTCCAGAAACTTCTCCAACATGAGTCCCTCCCAGGGGCTGCAGTTCTTCATTAATTGCTCCATCATGGGTCCCTTCGATGGGGTGCAGTCCTTCAGGAACAGACTGCTTCAGCTTGGGTCCCCCACAGGGTCACAGCTCGTGCCAGTAAATCTGCTGCAGTCTTAGCTCCTCTCCATAGGACCACAGGTCCTGCCAAGAGCCTGCTGCAGTGCCAGCTTTCCACAGTGTCACAGCTTCCTTTGGGCATGCCCCTGCCCCAGTGTGGGATCCTGCACAGGTTACAGGTAAATCTTGCCCACTCTTAGCCTACCAGTGAGAGAGGAACATTGGAGAGACCACCTTCATGCTGTGGTTCTCAACACCTTTCTAACTACCAATACAAAGCACAGCACTATGAGGGCTGCTCTGGGGAAAACTAACTCCATCTCAGCCAGATACAACATACAAGAACAAATATTTGCAAGCTGTTTTCCCAACATCCTTCTTGGCCCCTTTTATTAAAACTAAGGAACATATTTTCTGTATTTTAAGAAGCTTCTTACCACCATGGCATTGGTCACAAGTTTCTAAGGCTTAAATCTCTGACACTGGATTGCCCTGAGGAGTGGAAAGGAATTACTGTGCTGCCCTGAGAAAATCTGCTCCCACTCTGAACTCAGAGTAGGTGCATGCAGGGGATGGGAGTCATCTCACACAGCTTTAAATGCCTGCTGTGTGGCACAGTACTTCTAGGGAATGATCCATCTGTTTAATCTTGATTTGAGATTATATCGATTTAATCCCTCTTGATTTTGCAGGCTGCCTGTGCTGACTGGTTTAGGTACACATTTAAAATAAAATCCCACTCACAGAGGAATCCATGGAGGCTTATTCAGTCTAGAAAGGAGACAGTGGGTGTCTTATTAGGGCAATTACGTTGAAGTACCACAAACCAGAAGGACCCATATATTAGACTACAACCCTCATCTCTGACTGGAGGTAATTCCTACTTTGTTTCTTGTTTTAGGGTCCAGGCTTATGTTGTAACATCTTTGAAAGAAAGTATATGTGCACAAGGATGCATGTATTGGGGCAATAAACTACATTACAGCTAAACCTTGTGGTCTGCTCCACATGAAAAAAAAATTAAAGTAAATGTCAAGATTAAACTAAGACTATGTATTCCGCATTTGTATAATGTCTTTATAAAAAAAATCCTTTTTATTATAAACAGTTTTTGTTCTTATGCATTTTCTGAAGAGTAAAAAAGAACACATGGAAAATTTCCATTCCGGTCTAGTCAAATGCTCATCACTAGAACAACTCTCAATATTTCTAAATCCATGAATCACAGCCCTACTCAGTCTCAAAGATAAACTCCAAACACCATTTAAAATCTAATGATAGCTATTTAAAATTTAAATATGTTGATAAGATCCCCTTTACTGTCAGTGGAGACAGATACTTCTAGGTACCTCTGGAAGGCATTTTTTTGCAGATATCTTTAACAACTATTTTAAGATGGAATTAATCATTCTCTGTAAGTATTCGTCTCTCTTCACATATGATTGAAGGCCTAATTTAGACTAGTCAGCTAAGTTTGGTGTAGCTAAAGGTAGCAAAATTCTTAGCATATATGTCTCTTGTGTCTTTTCTACCTCCTGTTTTTACCAGGTCTTATTAAAGCCTTTATTAAAAGAACTCTTTGGGGCCTTGTTAAGCATAATAGCTTGTCTATCTTTCATGTCTCCTAAACAGAATTCATATTAACAGACACTTCATAGAGCACCAGCTACTCCAAATAAGGAGAAGATAAGGCAACCAACTAATTCCTTTCAGAGTTATCAGGACGTGTCAAATGTAGAGAAAGACTGGGTTGCTCTAAGTTGAGATTCATTTAAAAATTACTCTCCAGTTTTTCTACCTAGAGAAGATAGCATGTCCTTCACTTATTCTTCTCTGCCTGTCATTATAAAATGATTGCAAAAACCTGTATTTGATTACACTTTATAAGAGTGGGTAAAAGAATGATGTTTATAATGGAATTTTAGCATGTTGCCTCCCACAGATTCATCTGAGTTTATCACTGCCTTGTTTCCTGTTGGATGTGAGTCATTCCAACGAGTCATTAGACAAATCATTTCGGATTCCTCTCCAAACATCAAATAAAAGTTGTCTTGCTATCAGAATCTACACCAAAGTGCATCCACTTTATACAGGCATGACAAATCCATGTAGTTCAAGTATTTTATACTTCATGGAAAGTGTGTTTTCATCCAAGTATACACTGCTTCAAGGAAACCACGACCTTGTGAATCCAAGACTTAGCATGGAACTGCTTGAATGTCATAGAATCATAGAATAGTTAGGGTTAGAAGGGACCTTAAGATCATCTAGTTC
>JBAFWW010012400.1:0-15562 GCA_036873685.1 Agapornis canus
GCAGGGGGTTGGAACTGGATGATCTTAAGGTCCTTTCCAACCCTAACTATTCTATAGTCCTATAGTTGGCTAGTTGTATCATACAAATTTATGTTCAGAGACTGCACAGTAAAATACCCTCTGGCTTTCTTATAAATCAACTCCCCTGTTTATTATAAACTCAATCTGACTTGGGAACCAGCAACAACAGTGATGAAAGAATTGCCTCTGCTCCTCTGCGAAGTTTGGCAGCTTTCCCATTGCTCACACTTCTTTGCATCTTCTAACAGTTCAGCCCTATTTGCTACAATCTTCATTGTGAGTGCTGAATACTCAGTGTCTGTCATCTCTTTCAAGCCTGACACTGAGTAATAGCTTTCTAAAGACACCTTGAAGGCCATTTTAAATGTGGCAAAATGGTCTGTAACAAAATAGGTACATGCAAAAACCTCATGGGGTTTAGATAAAAAGCCCTTGAAGAAAGAAAGGAAACTAATTGCTGTCTGTGTTTGGCTATCTTGTTAAAATGCCTTTTGCTTCGACATTTTTCATTGGTACTGTGCTAAAACACTTTTTCCTGGGGAAATGTAGGGTTTTTCTCACTAGGATGTTGATCACCTGGAGAATAAGACAGTATTTAGGTCAAGAAATGCTTCAGGAAAGAGTGAGCACAGCTTCAGCTACTTTATTATTTTATTAGACATTGCAGAGCCTTATGGAAGATCTTTCCATGTGTCAATCATCTTTGCAGACACAGATTATGATTGGGAGGTGCAATCAAATCTCTTGGAAAGGTAGAAAACAGCAAAAGAGATGAAAAGAGTCTTTCATAGTTGCATATACTTCAATTTACATAAAACTAACTATTTGTATGTGCTATACATGGATTTCTTTGCCACACGTGTTTAGGGTTGATGGTAACCTACACAAGATGAAAGAATAGTGTTTTGAATAACAGTTTTTTTCAGGGAACTAGAAAGAATCAAACAAGAAATAAGGCTTTTGGGATGAAAAAACTATCGGATGGGCAGTATTCAAAGCCAGGTTGGATGAAGCCTTGGGTGGCAAGGCTTAGTGTGAGGTTATGGCAGGGGCGTTAGAACTGGATGATCTTAAGGTTTTTTCCAACAGCTAACTATTCTATGACAATTGTGAAAGATTTTGTCTTTAGATAAATACCTTTTTCTGCCTCCACTGAAATAGAATTAAAGTCAAAAAACTTTGTTGAGAAGCATTTTATGTTTTATTATGACCATTACACATAATCTCCGTATGCTGTCAAAACGCTTTGTCAAGGTTGAGCAGGGATAGGGATGCCACTGAAGTTCTTAGCATAGCTGGAGAATAGTATGTCACCAATATCTTATGGCAATGGAGCTGAGCATGCAATGAAGAAACAGTGACTTGGCTGTACCTTTGTAAGCAAATATATCGATGATCTTGATATATACGCCACTCATTGTAGAATGGAATGACATCAGTGGTGGCAACCATGGTGACATGCATGTGACCATAGCATAAAAAGCTTTTGTAAGGTGAAAAATAACATATGCAATAGTGAACATTAAGAGAGTCATCTAACACTGCTCTTTTATCAGCAACGTTGAAGCTGCCTGCATGGTAGCTGCTCGGTTACACCCAATCTCTCTGGGGCTCTTGTGACTCTTCCTGGATATGGTCACCCACCAGTCACGGCGCAGTGCACATCAGACATAAAGTCCTATCTGTCAGGAGCACAGTCACTGCCCACAGCTCACAGGTATGGGCCAACCACAAGGTATTGCTGTATTCTTGAGGTAGGGAATGAGAGAAGATGTGATTATGGACCACTCTTCCTAACAGAGTGAGAAGTGCCTTAGAAGTGCTTTTAGCAAAAGAAAATCTGGAAATCAACCTGGCACCTTTCACTTAATTCACATTATTTCAATCAGCCACATCCTTACTCTCTTTTTTTCTGAAGTAGAGTCCTCAGGGAGCAGCCTGAGATGTCCAGATTTGATTTCATAACTGTTCTGCTTTCTATTTAATTTGGTTTAGCTTTATTATTTTTACAGTCAACCAAATGCATTGCAGGGTTATAACAACCATTTTCAATGTTTTTTGTTTATCCTTGAGGCAGTTCCTTCCTGCCTGTTTCTAAACTGCTTTGAGTAATGTGGTTATTCAAAAAAATATGCACATCTCTGTGAAACGCATCTAAATGTGATCCTCTGTAAATCGTTATTTAAATTCTCTACCACATCCTTGGCTCAGAGTGTTTGGGATATTTGTTTAATCCCCCTCTCTCTCTCTAGTGTTTCAGTCATGGATGAACTTTCCAGGAATAAAATTTTCAAGAGTCTTTTTTGTGACACGATGAAATTCTGCTACAGAAATGACACAAACTTTTATCCACTTGCTGGAGTCAGATTATTTCAAGAAACATGTATTGCTCGAGGTATCATCCTGTTCCTCTGCTGTATGCATTTCTGAAGTACTCATGGCTTTCATCATTTTACATTTAAGGAGTCCTCTGCTATTTCTCTGTATGCTCTCCTGCAAGCAGCAAGGACCTGTCAGCCTGAGTTACTTTCATTCTCACAGTTACTATCAGGAAGCAATTAGAAGAGAGTCTTGTTAAGAATTAGCATCCTCTGCTTTTCCATGTAACTACCTTTATTATATGTTAAAAAACCAGCATCCTTGAAGACACCTGCTTTGAGCAACATTCTGAAATTAGTAAAGAAGGGCAGAGGAAGCAGAAGATCTTCATAGTTTCCCAGTTGTATCCACTAAATTTCATAGAATCATAGAATTATGGAATAGGGAGGGTTGGAAAGGACCTTAAGATCATCTGAAAGCTCTGATTCATACCCAAAATATTAAAAACCAAAGTGAAATAAAAGCATTCCTCATTCAGTGAAAAGATAGAGGTCCAGGGAAAAGAAGACTTCAGGTAGGTGACTGCCCTGTTTCAAAGGTTGGATGAGATGATCCTTGAGGTCACTTTCAACCTGGTATTCTATGAACACACTTCCTACAGCAGCTCATGTTACTGTGACCACAAGTGCTAAGCATCACAGGCCAAAACTACTGCTATGCAAGCACTTTTCCAAAGTTAGGCTTCTATAGTCCCATGTTTCCAACAGTTTGTTGTGCTAGCAGGATTGCAGTCCAGGGCAACAGGACCTTGCACTCACGCTTCAGGGTTGGAATAGTCCAACAAGTGGGCATCACACAGAGTTGGATCTGGAAGAAAAGATCTGCAGAAGAAAAGATCTGCAGCTCAGCACTGTCCTGCAAACACAATGATGGGCTTGGTCTGGGTAGAAAGAGCATGACATGCAGAAATAAGGGGATAGAAAGCTGTGCTGGAGAAGTGTATGGTATTTCATGTGGCCTAAGTCAGCAGCTTCTCTATTTTGTCATAGAATCATGGAATCACAGAATGTTGGGACCTTAAAGTTCATCTAGTTCCAACCCCTCAACTCATCTTCCAGTAGACCAGGTTGCTCAAAGCCCTATCCAGCCTGGCATTCATAGCAGCTAAAACTATTTTACAGTGGAGGGTTAGAGAATTCATTTCCAACATCTCATTTAAAATATAGCTAAGCCGGGTTGGAGAAAGCATGCGGAGGTATCAAGAGATGATTCCCAGAGCTATAGTGTGGATGTGCAGCTGCTGAGGAAGTCGATTTTACCTGCTACAGAAGGGAATCTGCTGATCAAAAAGGTTGTGTGTACTGGCAGTTTGTATTTCTTTAGCAAACTTCACTTTCTGGCAACAGCTGCACAGGAAATCTATTCCACTGTGGGATACTCTCTGAAGGAAAAGTGTAGTTACTGATGGAGAAAATGGTCTATGTCCAACCAGAAAGGTTTTATCCATCTGCTGCCTACTGCTAATAGATATCTGGTTATAATGGAGAAGGTCTAAAAATATTCCTCAATTTTTGACTAAATATTTCACTGGATGAGATTTTCCTAGGGCTCACCCTCAACCTTTCTTTTTTCAAATATAGAGAGACATTTCTTTTAAAAGTTATTAAATACCAAAATAGAAATAACAAGAAAATCTATCAAAATTCTTCTGTAATCCAATTCTGAACAATTCTTTCATAACCCTTTATGTAAAGAAATGGAAAAAAACAAAAGTAATAGGGAAAAAGCTATGAGGTTAGTAAGAAGGTCAGCATGAAACTTCGCATTGCAATGATGCTCCAGTGTTTAGCTGTGAACATATATTGCTTTTGGCCCAGAATTACACTAATCACAGAACTCAAATGATCCCAGATAATCCAGCACAGATTTTTAATTGAGCTCTGCTCATTGCTGGGACAGGGCTCTGGGAATTTAGTCATTTCTGTAGGATTAACAAACAGCAAGTTAATGGCCAGAAGGGATCAACAGATCAATCAGTCTGACATCTTACAAAACAAAGCTCATGAGATTTCACACACTTGTCCTGCACTGCTTCCAGAAACACATCTACTCTTGATCTGTGGATAACCAAAGATGGAAAATCTATTGCCTCCTTTGGGAGCGTGTTTCACTGCTAAAATGTATGTCCTGATGGCAATCTGAATGCCTCTAATTTTATTTTTCCAGCTGCTTTTCTCTCTTTCCTGGGTTATAGTATTTTTTTGTGTGTTTGATTCTTATTAACTCTCTAAGCTAGGCAATCCTGACAATCAAGTTCTTATTTAGACCTCTGCTTTCCACCTTAGCTGAATTTACTGATCACATCATGTTCCTCAAAGATAAGAGGCTGTTTAACAGAGGCTGTACTTTCAGATTTAGAGTTGTCTTCTGAAACTGCAATCACAGTTCTCATTGTAGGAGGCAAACTGTAGCTCAAAGTCAATGGACTGAATTGTGTTACTTTTTGAGCATACTCACATCAGAGTTAGAGGTGGATGTATAAAGTAGAGGCTGGGAAGTAAAACCAGCTGCCCATTTCAAAAGCATCACCTTGACTTTTAGACTCCTTGACTGTCTTTCATAGAGAAGCTGTCTCTCACATATTATGAAACTTCTCCTGTTCATTTTTTCCTCCCTACAGACAGTTGCCAAGCCTGTGGATATTGCTTTTTGATCCTACCCTGACAGTCACCTTTCTGGGATGCACTCACAGTGCTTTAAAGAGAAGGGTCCTCTTCAGTGAGGACACAATAGGATTTGATGAACCCCATGAGAATATTGTAGAGGCAAAAGAATCAGATTCTGATTGCCTAATTTTCACAACATACAGGCAGACAGAATGCGTTTGTATAAAATGTTACCCATAATTGTTATCCAGACCATGACAAAGCAATAGTGGGAACAATGCTTTCCTTATGGCAGTAGAATCCATGTCCAGAACATCAGAACAGGCCAAGAAAGAGGCTCTGTGGGACACCTATGGTTAGGTTATCAATCACATTCATAGCTGGGGAGTTTTTAAACTCTGACATGAGTATGCTCAATAAGTGACACAATTCAGTCTACTGACTGTGATCTACAGTTTGCCTCTTACAATGAGAACTGTGATTGCAGTTTGAGAAGTCAATCTACTTGATGATTTATCCCTTCTTAAAATAGGGAGAATTCATAATTTTCTGGGTCACATCTCTTTCATTAGTTATACAGAGAATCTTGGTAAACAGGGTACAGCATGCAGATAACTCTTAGCTGACTCGTATGGTGAGCCCCACTTCATATTTGACTGCAAACAATAAGAATAGAGAAGTGACCATACCAGGTAAGACCAGGCGCAGTCTGTCTCAATCAATACCTAAAATCATCTTTCTGTGGAAGAGTACAAAACCAAATGAAAGTGTTATTTCTCCCAATAAGTATTTCTCCCAGTAGCCAGACTTCTCAGGCAAGACATGGCTTCTTTCTGCAGTTTATTTAAGGTTAATATAGCTGTAAAAATATATGATAAATTTTAGTGGATTTCTACTCTATGAACTTGTCAAGTCTTCCCTTGACTCCTTGTAAAGTTTTGTATCCTTGTACCACATCTTAACTGAATGTTTTGTTTCTGTTTTGAAGCTGTTCCATTAGAGATGCTGACCCCCTATCCATCCACCTCACACCACTCATGACTTTACTGATCTGTATCACAGTCCTCCTTAGCTGTCCTTGTAGTCAGAAAGTTCCTACCTTATTGAACTGTTGCCCATATGGCAGTTTCTTTTATTCTGCAGTTACCACTAATTCATTGTTGTCTCCTTTTCATTCCATATCATTCTCTCCTGAGCAGCCCAACACCCTTCAAGTGACTCTTGTTTGTGAGTGTTGCTCCCTCAAGCCATTAATTTCTGGTGCCAGAAGAAACATGGAATGGGCTTGTGAATCAGAACAGGTAGGTGGCACAGAAGTATACACAGAAGGTTTTTAATGTTATTTGAGACTTTCTGAGCAGCAGAATGCTGTGATGATCATTTATCATACATCTCAACACTGTTACATGAGCTGTCTTGCTGATGTACCCATCTATAGAATTACCACACCATTTTTATTGAGTGATGAAGTAAACCTGATATTTGTGAGATTACATTGTTGCAAATTAAATATATATTGATGTGATGAATTTTTTTTGTTTGCTCTGAAACAACCAAAACTCCAAAAGTTTCTCATTAGAATTTTGCCATAAGTTGTGTATTTATGATACCCACACATTAATCAGAGAGGAAGTGTTGCTATTTGCATCGGAAACTATTTATATAGCATCTGCAAATGTCATTTTATTACTTTTCCTTAATAAAAATCACTCCTATTATATGGTAATAATGAAGAAAAATCTATCACACTTTCCTTTTTCAAATTATGATTGGTTCAAAATGGGTTTTGTTATTGAGAGGTTTTATGACAAGAATTTAAAAGTCATTGAGCACATGTTAATTCACTGCACCCTGAAGTCAATGGCAGCACCTGCTGGGTCTGGTGAGAACGTATACACAATGCAAAAGATTTTAGATACTAAGCTTTACATATTTACTTCTTTCATGTCTCTATGCCTTATTTGTCCCCTTGTTTTCTAACCCTTTTCAAACTAAACCCCCTCAGTAGCTACCCATATGGCATTAAGCCACATTCACACACATGACACTGTATCAAGTGTCTGTATTAGACTAAATTAAGGCTTTTGGCATCAAGCCCCTGCCCACAAGAATTCCCTGTATCTGTGTCTTGTTACAGGCTGCACCCTATCCACATGCCATGCTCAGCTCATAATTTCACAATCCCTTTGAGTAAGAACTGTGGAAAATGGTTATTTTGTAGATTTTTGCTATAAATCTGGAGGAAATTTTGCCTTTGGAGGTGTATGAATCATTTAAACTTAGAGAATTGCTCACTCACATGGATAAGAAATAAATTATTTACCCAGAACTGCCCTGTTGAAACAGTCACATTTTTTGCACATTGTTGGTTTTTACTATAAAAAAAAGCTCTTTTACATATCTTTCTTAAAGGACAGAAATATTTTATAAAGCAGCTGAAAAACCTGGAAGCAAAGAGAAAGGTGATTGGAAACTAAGAAATATTCAGTTCCTACTCCCTGCCGTGGGCAGGGACACCTTCCACTAGACCAGGTTGCTTCAAGCTCCATCCAACCTTGCCTTGAACACTGTCAAGGATGGATGAACCAAAGAGACATCCTGGTCACCAGGTGTGAGAATAACTAATGTAGTCGCCTCCTGGCATTTGATTGTCTCCTTGCTTAAATAAATTTTGTATTAATTCTGATATAATGTGATTCTACTTTCAGGTCCCATTTAAACACTCCCCAAAGATACTTTAATCTGCAGCGCATATTCATTCTGTCAGTGTCAATCTTTTTTTCCAGTTATTACCCTCTAAATCTCTTTGCAAACAAAAAGCAGCACATGTAACTGGCTGCGAGACCTTTTGGTGACAAGGAAGAGAATGAGGCCTCAATGGAAAAGTCAGTCGAAATCCATGCAGGACATCTCTCTCTGTGCTGAAGCTGCTGTGATGGGATTTGAGGTAAGACAAACTTGAGTGTGAAGTCTGACCCTTCTTTTCAGTGAAAGGGGATGACAGGTAGAGAAAGAGAAAGAAATTAATCTTTATTGTAATTTTGCATAAATTTATTCACAACAGAAAAGTCAAACACTATTTTTATTTTTGTATTTATTTAAAATGAACCTCTTCTTTCTGGTTAACAGAAATACATTTTAGACACTTTAGTCTATCTAATTACAGGGCTTTTTTTCCTTATAGTGATACTGATGGTGTCCAGACAAACTTCCTGGGAACATAAGTGCTTTTTGTAGGAATTTGGAAAGAAAAAAGCAAAGGTTAAATTAGCTTAACAATTCCTGAGAAACAAGAAGACTACTTTCTCTGAGAAAGCATCATTAACAATTTTACTTTAAGTACGCTGCCTGCTTTCAGGACTCCCTTTTTTCTTCCTTAGTTATAATGCAATTTTCTTCTTGAAAGACAAGATAAAAGTAATAGAATACATGAGAATCTTCTTCACCACAATAAGTCAGTGAGAATTATGAGGATGACCTATGTTGTTTTCAAGAACCGAGATGTTTATATGAGAGTTATTATACTCTTTGTTGCTTCGTGCAACAATCAGGGAGGAAGACAAGTTATGGTTTTCCATCACAAGCATCACAGTTCTCAGAGCTCCTAGAAACTGCTACCTGTACTTTGTGAACTGACCAGACTCAGTCTGGAGCCTTAGGGAAATAAATACAAATAATAGGTGGTCAAAAAGCAGAATCCGATGAGTAAAGGGATTCTAAGGGTAGCAGGTGAAGCTCTATGCCAGGGAAGCAGTGGCACATGGGACAGCCTAGGTCTGCCTTACTTTATAGGGAAATGGTGAGACTCTGAAAAAAACATACCTTTTTAAGCCCTCAGGTGCTTTCACAATTCTTTACTGAATGCTATGTTCCTTTTAATACATAAAAATGGTGCTGTGCTCCAAAGAGACTCCTCTGAGTCATTGCATCTATGGGAAGAGGCTTTTGTAGGCTCCAAAACGTTCTGGAGCTGCTAAGAAATCACATCTTATAAACCAGGGTAAAGCATCTTAACAACATGTTGTGAAAGCCAGAAAATCCTTGGAGTTGGGCCTGATATGAGAGCAGTGGTGAGGCTGAGTCACCAGAGAGGGGGCATTTTAGAAGTGGGGCAGATGCAAGGTGACTGTTGATTCAGTAAAACATAGTGAAAGCTTAGGTCTTTTCAGGTTCAGTCCTCAGTATTATCTTTCAATGCATTTGTTTCTGCAGAGGTTTTATTGTATGCATATATATTTAGTTTAGCTCCCATCATAACATAGCCCCCATCATTTTTGTCCCTTTACTAAAGGTCCATTTGCTAGCAGCTCTCATTATATTATTAGTTTATATCACATGATGTGCTCATCTGCACAACAAAGAAAGACACAGTGACTGCTTAATGGAACATACAATAGAAGACAGACAAAATGATAGGCTGGAAAACCTGCAATTGAGGATCCAAGCTCAGTGGTATGAATTTTGAATATTCTGGTGTTTGGGGTTTTTTTTTGAAACATAGGCATTGTTTGTAGGATTGGACACTTAAAATGTTTCATGGAGACATCAGAACATAACCATCTGGATGGTTTTTGATGAGATTTATCTCCCTTCACTTTAGCTATCTCTTTTATCTTGAAACCTGAAGAGCTGTGGACCTGAGCAACTCTATATGACCTGTGGCACAGCCTTGCACAAGGTGGGCAAAAGAAGAATCCAATTCTAAGGAAAAATGTAAGTTCGACACCTTCCATTTTTGGGAGATTATTGGATGAAGACCAGACATCTCAATCACTGTTGAAAAGCCAACAAGTCTTGGAACACAGTCTTTCAGGCTGGGAAGTAGGTATAAGAGGTAATGATAAATACTTACATTGAGATATGGGGATATACTGAGAAAACCTTTTGCCATCAGATGACTATTGAAAAGGGGTGCTCACAATAAAGCCTACAGTACAACCCTAGTGGGACTGTAAAATCCATTCAAATCAACCCTGGTATTCAAAACCCCCATGTTAATTCAAATCACAAGATACCCTGATTGGAAATTGTTTCCCGTTAGGGTAGTGAGGCACTGGAATGATTTGCCCAAGGAAGCTGTGAGTGCTCCATCCCTGGCAGTGTCAAGGCCAGGTTGGACAAAGCCTTGGATGCCATAATTTAGCGTGAGGTGTCTCTGCTTATGGCAGGAAGGTTGGAATTGGATGATCTTAAGGTCCTTTCCAACCCAAACTATGATTCTATGATTCTATGATCATAGCCTACAGAGCAGGGAACTATGAAAACTTCCACTTCACCTTGCTCATGTTTTTGCAGTGACAGAGTCACAGAATGGTTGAGGTTGGAAAGGACCACTATGGTCATCTAGCCCAACCTCCCTGCTCAAGCAGGGTCACCTAAACCAATTTGCTCAAACAGCTCTTGAATATCTTCAGGGAAGGAGACTTCACAACTTCTCTGGGCAACCTACAAGGACAAAGTTGGAGTTTAATAGAAGTATTTGAACTCAAAATATCTATTTTGCACAGTTTAATAACAGTAAACTATACTGTTGTTGCCAGGTATGAATTTACTATTGCAAATCCAAAGAAAAGGGACATAGAAGGGGTAATTATAAATATGTGATCATTTTTACAGGCTTTTTGGGAATACTGAAACAAATCCATGAGGTTTTTTCTGATGGTCAAGGAGACCTGAAAAGAAATAAAGCAGGGTTAATGATTAAAAAGAACAAACAAACCCAGTGTAATAGACAAAAGAAAATGATGGAACCCATTGAAACATGTCAACAAATTTAAGGTGAAAATGACAGCACTTCAGAAGCATGATTTGTGGAGGATATGCAAGGGGAGGTTGATGTTTATATGCAAAACAGCATTAAGTTTTCCAGCTGTGTCCAAAACCAGAATTACCTAAGTGGAGATTCAGAAAATTTAATATAAGTGGACATACACCATGTATTAGTCAAGATTGAGATTTCAGCATTGCCATTCTTTTCTAGCTACAATTATGCTGCCTTTCAATCAGGCCTCCAGGTTCCACAGACACTGCCCAAGGGAAGAAAAAACACATCTGGGCTGTGAAGCATGATGATCTGTAGGGCAGTGTTGTACCCACTCATGAAGGATGAGGTAGTATTAAGGGGATATGGCACATAACCAGATAATTTACCTTACACTAGCCAACACACTATCTTTCTTATGGATTGTCCTCGGCAGTTTCCTAGGCAGCAGATAGATCAATGGCCAGAATATCTGATTTGAAGTGAAATAACCCAAAACACATCCCATAAATCAAGATAAAACAGAAATAAGCAACAGTTTATTATGGACAGAGCTGTTCCAAATCCTCCCAAAGGTCACACATAGACTGACCACACTGAGCACATGATTAACTGAGTGCTTTGCATTTTGGCATATTTTCATTTGTTCACTTCTAAATTATATCATCAAAGCCAAGACCAAGTATTAGGTGAGGGTCCACCTTGCTGGCTATTCAGTGGCAGTTTCTAAAGACCTGCAGTGTGTTGTTTTCACTGTCGGAAGATACCACTGCAGCACTTTCTTGGACACTCACCACGTACTGAATTGTGGATACATGCATTCTTGTGACCTGATTAACTGTATTTTCCCCAAGAGATCTATTCTGAAGCTCCTGGCAGTGAGGAAAGCACTGCCAGTTCTCACTATCTGTTTTTGTAATGGGGTGCTGACTCCACTCCAGTGATCCTAAAAGGGATGAAGGGCAGAAGTCACCAGTTTCCCCACTGAGCTCAGACCTCGAGGCATCTAAAAAGAAAGCCCCAGAGAGCTTATCATATCTCTTACTGAAGATTTATTAATTGCAAATAACGTAAATGCTGCTCAAGAATTCTGACTTGGCACTTTGCATTGCAGATAATTTGTGAGCTGTGCTGGCAGGAGGGGAGGAACTGTTAACCTAGCAGAGGCTTCAGCTGTGAGCATCAGGGAAAAGCTTTCAATCAAACTTTCTACAAATACTATATGGAAAATGTCTTGACCTGTATTCACATAACAGCTTTAGCTGTGATTATTACTGAGTTCAGAGCATTCTTGCATAAGCTCAAGGGCATCATATTATGAGTGGCAGATGCAATAGATGCACATCCTTTATCCCTGGACACAGAGATTAATGTGAACTGCTCACTAAACAATGTTCTACTTCCCTGAGGCTCCTTAAATGCTAAAACATTCACATAGGAATCTACTTCCTAACCAAAACTTCACCTGTTAAAGTGTGAACCCATTGCCCCCTGTTCTATCACTACAGTCGGTAGACCTGGGGACGAACGCCGAGGTAGACCTGGCAGCCAAGGGGACAAAGATCAAGCTAGACCTTTGACCCCTTTGGTGACCTTTGACCCCTGGGGTGACCCCTGATGAAGAGTCCCTCTCCAGCGTCCTTGTAGCCCCTTTCAGGTACTGGAAGGCTGTTATGAGGTCTCCATGTAGCTTCTCTTCTCCAGGCTGAACAGCCCCAACTTTCCCAGCCTGTTAAAGCCCCATCTTTAACATCTATTGCTTTTCTTTCCTTGCATTGCAATGGGAAGCATGAAACTATAGGATTGAGCTTCTGAAATGTAAGTATTCTCAGTAACACCAGAGAGGTCAGAGCCAGGCAGGGACAAGGTTACTGTGGGATGTTAATTAGCTGCCCGCTTGACTCTGTCTGCAACCCAGAGTGTGTTTCTGTACTTAATTTATTTCACACACGATTTGCTCTTACAATCCTTTTCCCACAGTTCCAACCACACTTCATGGTAACCTTGGGCTCTGCTTCTGACATTAACTGCTGTGCAGTGTGCTGAAGTCAGTACAGGAAATATGTCTGTGCACAGATGTGCATGTTGGGTGCCATGGGGAGCATCCTTTGTTTAGTGAAATGGTCCATGTTTCTGAGGCAAATTGTGCATGGTCGATGGATCAATAGGCAGGAACTTTCATTCTTATGGGTCTATCCATTTACAAATGAGGCATAACCACCACTCCCTCTGTTACCTTTTATCAATGCCTGCAAAACTAGAGTCAGTACCACATGCATCTTAAAAGCTGTTGCACTGAGCATCAGCTTGGAATATCTAGGAGTTATGTGAAGCAGTGCTTAATAAGGAACTTATTGTGCAAGTGGTTTGTGTTGCTGAATGGACAGAAAAGCAGCTGAAGAGTGAATTGGTGGCCACATGGCAGCCAAGGAAATGGCAGCCCATTGTGAAGAGCAGGAATGGATATTTTCCCTGCTGGGATGAAGGGGGGATTTGTATTTCCCCCAATCCTTACAGGAAACCCACAAGTCTCAAACCTTAATGATAGTGCCAGAATTCAGAGAGAGATGGGCATTTCCTGGCCTGCAAGAGAGGCCATAATCCAGGAGATCCAACACCATCATCCAGGAGAGATAACATAGCACCTTGCAAGTCTCTTGTCACCCTGGTTCCTTCCCAAAGGGAAATATGTGGTGGACAGGGGACATGCAGGCTTGGACTAGAATGAGCCACCACCCTGCTCTGCTCATGGCAGACTAGGACCATAGTGAAGGACAGTGGTCTGAGATGTTTTCAAGCTCTGATTTAGCAGCAGTTTGTATGGATGGTTTAATACCCAGAACCAAACATCCACATTTTACATGACAATAGGAGTAAAATACTGTCACCACATGTCAGATATCCATGCTTCTGAGTTGGTTTATTTTACAGTTTAGTGACTTCTGGCTATGAGCATAGTCTCACTGTGCAAGTTTTTTCAGATATGACCTGGGTTGACACTGAAGTCCAGATAAAAGAGCATGTTTTGTCACCTATTACTCTGTTTCCAGTGTTCCAATGCAACAAGAAACAGTTGTGAAAGTTAACAGCAGCACAAAGCTCATCACAGAGGAACCACCAGGCCTTTTGCCTTCCTTTATCCAGTTTGACTGCTGCAGACAGCTGAGCCACCTCATTCAAAGGTGGTTTGGTTATGTCTAAAACTTTTACCTGGTGTCAGCTCTCTCTGTGCTGCACCAGGTGACTGTGGAGCAGAGATGTCCTCAGGTAATGAGTGGGGCTTTCCAAAGGATTAAGGAAAGCAATTGATTGCAAGGTTCCAATGAGATGATTTGTCATTGTGTGCAAACATGCTTAAGTGAAATAATGATTAGACATACACAAAGGAAGCCAATGAGATGATTTGTCATTGTGTGTTAAACATGCTTAAGCAAAATAATGCTTAGACATACACAAAGGAAGCCACAGGTAAGAGGTAATTAAATGTGGTTCTTGCAGCATATTGCTTGCTTCTCCATTCCACACCAAACAAAGCACATTATACTCATAAAACATAAAAATAATGCACAAAACAGGGAGCTATTTTTCTTGTACATGTGCTAAGTGAACCCAGCACTGCACAGAGTGAAGAGCAATCTGTAATGTGGAGTATGAAAAAAGTCAAAGCAAGGAGCTTCAGTTTGGAAAGTAATGCTATAAATCAATTTGCAAAAAGAAAGAAAAGGATTCAGCCCAACACAGCTCTAAGGCAAGTAAACAAGCACATTGCTGTTGGAAATTGTTTGCTTGGTGTAATGTGTCTTTCAGGTCACCATGCCTGCATAGGTAATTACAATTACTCTTGTCAGCAGCATACATCTCATGTACATCGTGATATACATCTGCTATACACTACCACAGGCTCTCACTGGTCATCCATAGACCTTTGAAGAGAGAAAGGCTGGGGAATTGTGTGGTTCTTTTTAAAGAGATAAATGTAAAATAAGGACAACTGTAAGTAAGAATCAAGGCCATGTGGTTAATCTGGCTATAGCACACCTTCCTCCCATAGCACAGAAAAGCATTGTGTCTAGGTGAATCTGTTCTTCCCAAACCTAGTGATCAAGTGTACATTTTACAGCTCAGCTAAATAGAAGAGGTCTAAAGGAAGCCTGGAAAATGCAATAGTTGTCATTTATTATTTTAATTGGCTGGGCACCTTGCAGCCAAACATGAAAATACAGTCTCTATTTGGAAAAGGCCCCTTTCATGTCATAGGTGTTTGGTGGGTCATTTTCACCTACATGAAACATTATGATCCCTGAATACAAAGATCTCTAAAATACAAGGAAATACAACAGGGTTCATGATGCTTTTTAAAAAAGGAAAATAGTGTTTGCCTGAAAGGATCAAAAGAGAAAACTGCATAAAGCTCTCTTGTAATAGTGACTGAGATTGCAGGAACATCATACAGGTTAAGGACTGCTCATTAAGAAGTTGTGCTTATTATGACAAATTATCACAGCCGTGCCTGACCCTTAAATGAGGTACCACTTTGCCATGCAGCATGTGGAAGCACAACCAACAAAGATTAAAAACACTGGGTCATTCAGAGCATTATTTAGGCCACATTAATGAAGAAGGCTGCTCCCTACTCTGCTGAAGAATTGTAGTGGATGCTTGATGGAGTATGATAGGGTATGGAAAAGAAACAGGTCTTGCTCTAACCCTAAAGAGTGACATGGGCCAAGAGAGCTGGACTTGTTCAGCCTGGAGAAGAGAAGGCTCCAGGGAAACCATGGAACAGCTTCCAAAG
>JBAFWW010012401.1:0-12131 GCA_036873685.1 Agapornis canus
CTCCCCTCTCCCCTCCCCTCTCCAGTCCTCTCTCCAGTCCTCTTTTTCTCACTCATTTTCTTTTCTCCTCTCTTCTCTTCCTCACAAAAAGCAGTCCTGCAATACCTAGTTTTCTAGGCTTTTCCATTTCCATAGGAGTAACTCCAATGTGCTTGACCTCATTTTGATGTCGCATTGACTAGAATGGCATCAAGAATAGAAGAGGAAAGAAAGGAAAAAAAAAGAAAAAGAAATAAAAAGGGACAAACATTATACAATAAAACCCCTTAATCATGTAGTTATAAGTTTAAAAAAGGTTTGAAAGTCTGATGCTTTGTCTTTCCCATTTCAAATGGTCCTGCTGCTAAAAAAAATTTCCCCGAGGTTCCTGCTGCAACTCTCCTATGAATGATTCTCTTTGATCAGAATCCAGTGCAAGCAGGGCATTTTTTTTCAGTCTTACAGAGGCAATGGTTCTATATCACAGCGTTGAAACTCTTGACAGCTCAGTGGGGGTGAGAAGAAGAAGCAGGGTTATCTAAAAAAGAGAGAAAAGAGGAAGCAATTCAAAGTCAGGCCAAAGATGACAGGAGAATTGGGATAGCAGCTGTACAAAATCATACTTGATCTCTGCCAGAGATGTGGTATGTAGGGGTGAATGACAACTTCTAATTAAACTTGTGACTGATTACCATGTAAGAAATGACACAATTTGTTGAAGACCTCGAGTCGAAGATGAATCAGTTTTATTTGTGGAAAATGCTAATTTAAAGTTATGCATTTTTAGAGCAACATCTGTGGCATATTTTTGATAAAATTCACACCATACTGAAATCTTTCTTTTTTTTTAACTAAAACTTTTAATTTGTGTTTTATCCAACAACTGACTTTGCATTACAGTAAATAAAGAAGAGAAATAATGAAAACAAAACTTGGAATAGACCTGACTGTAATTCAACAGCCCTCATTTGAAATTCCAGGAATGAATCAGTTTTAAAATACAGTATGTGTTGTAGTGTAATAGATTTACATATCTGCACTGAGCAACTCAGGGTATTATTTTTCAGAGGTTTTGGATTGTTTGTTTGTCATATATGCATGCAAATTATTCAAACACATGTGCTGACTCAGTTGAAAGCACATTTTGAATCTGGATTCACACTGAGACTAGCCAGCTTCTGTGCTGAGAGCTGTCTCAGTCATTGTGCAAGTTGGTATTTTTCAACACAGAAGACTAAATCACTGTTGCCTTCTACCGGATGCTTCATGTTTCTCAGGCCGGGTGAAGCACCTGGTAAACTGTGTGTTGCAGAATTTTCTTAGCATGAAGTCTTTGGGTGGCTCCATGCTGGTTTGCCACCTGTTGCCAGAGTTGATCTCACATGGAAATTTGCAGGAAAAGCAAGGAAAGGGTGGGAATGCTTGGATATTGCCATGTTCTGCCCTCAAGCTCCTCTGGGTATAGCCTAGGATGTTGACAGGGGTCTGGTGAAACACACATCAGGAGCCACACTAATGGTTGCACACCATGCATGGTCACTAAATAATGTCTTAAGTGTCTAATATAGTCTTTTTTGGTATATATGCAATTCTTAAGCCCCAGCTGATAACAAGATGATATAGTGGATAAACTTAATTTTCCTGACTCCATCCTCTTCTCTACATTTGACTACCTAAGCTCCCTGTGCTGTTCCTGTAAGAAAATCCTAGTCCATTATATCAACCCAAGACTATTTAGGACAAATATAAGTAGGTTCCAAGTGGGAATGTTTTCTAAACATGGAAAAAAATGTGAAATCCCATTTTAGAGTAAGCAGTAGTGGTATATAGAGCAGCACATGGTTTTCTATGATTGTTCTGAATCTCAGTCTCTCCTTCAGTCAGAAGAAAGCATCCTGTGGATTTCAGTGAAGTCTGGATCGTTATTTCTTATTATACTTCTTATTTCAAATGACAATCCCATGAAGTACTTTGATGATTTAGCAGGATAGATATAGCACAGAGACTGAAATAGGGAACTGAAGGTGGTGTGACACATGAAGGCTGAGTACAAACTCAGTAGTTTCTAGATTAACATTTCATAAGGATGGGTATTTTGGCTTTGAGAAGAAATTTATTCTTTAACAGTCTTCTTGTTACTGGTTTCTCTGAATAAAAAGAATCAGCATGTATGTCTCCATGACATTTTTTTATATCTATATATCTAAAATGCAATGCTCAACATTTTTAATAAGATTAGTATCTTAAAATACAATCGCATGGATATTTTCCAAATGCTTTTTCTTCACTGGCTTGCTCCAGAATTCAATTGACTTTTTACACTTAAAGGTAAATCTGAATTCTAAGACATCAATTATCACATTTTCATACTCTACAGAGTTATTCTATACCTTTGGGCTATTGCTGGATGATGTTAGTTTTAAAAATGTGGGAGTGAAGAGCAAAGAATTTGTATGCTTCTGTATGCTATTGTTTATGCTTATAGTTAGCTTTACAGAGCAGAAAGTGAAATTATGTATTTCCTTTTCAACTCTTTATTCTCTTCCTTATGTGAACCACATTTTGAGAACAGGTATACCACTGTCAAGTCAAATTTTAAGTCTACATTCTTAGTTTTTCTGAAATTGCACATCATCATGAGTTCCAGTTTAGTTACATAGACCACCTCTGCCTGTGAGAATAAGGAAACACAACATGAAGGTAAAATTAACTGGCAAATATGAAACAATTTCTGCCCAATACTTTTCTTTCCATCTAGTTTAGGAAGCATAACCTTGGAGCAGTTAAAACATGGTCTTTTGTGGAAGGTGTCCTTGTCTATGGCAGCAGGGTTGGAAGTAGATGATCTTTAAGGTCCCTTCCAACCCAAAACAGTCTGTGAGTCATTTCTGTATTTGTACATTTCAAGCTATGGCAATAAGATATCTTGAGCCCTGCTCTTACTTCACCAAGATCTCTACTACGTCTAGAAAATTGCCAAAAATAAAAGCAAATGCTGGTCAGAAGAGCAATGTGCATTTTTCTTATGTGGATTCCATTACAGTCAACAGAAAATAAGCAAAATAAGTCTTGGAATCTGTGGAATATAGAAGTGAATTGCCAAATCCATTCCTTATGTATCAGGGAGTATCAAGACATAACTTCATCCTAAACCCTGACCATATAAACTCATGTTAAAATTCCTCTTGGAAGGAATGGTACCTTGGAAAGAGATCAAATATTATATGTTTGATATATACCTATTTGTTGTTATGCCATCAACAGTCTGGGTTTATTTCAACGCATTTAGGTACCTCAGTGAAGTACTTCAATTAACAGCTAAGTCTGTGTTGACTCTTTCTTCCAGCATTCAGATGGGATTAATTACACTCTAGGAATGTTTTCCTTACTCTGAGTTTCTTAGGTACCATAAATGTCTTTGAACCATTTTATGAGCAGTAGAAGATTTTCTTACTTCCTGCTTACACACTGGTGTACACAGAAAGAACAACATTTCATCTTTATTAACATTCAGTTTTATTTTGCTAGCTTAAATCAAATTCTTCCAAATACATTCCATATATAGGTTGATAATTGAGCATTTCCTGCACCTATTTCAGCTTTAGTTCCTCTTTCTCAGATAAGGGTGACTAGAAGAATATACAATCTTGCAAATTAGTGCTCACCAGGGCTTTGTATAGCAGTACTACTATTTCCCGCTCTTCCTGTATCTGTATCTTTATATAGAAATGTCTTGATGGTTTTGGACTTACTGTGAGATAATGTTATTTTTGGAATTATGGAATGTCCACAGGAATCTCCTTCATGCAGCCTATAAAATTGACCTAAGTTCACTGCATATTTAAAGCTGCCAGTGTTTATGATTTTACAACTCTCAAGTACTGGCCTGTGTTTTTTCTTTAACATATAAAAGCCAAATTGTAAGTGAAACCTACAGAGGAGAGGGGACAAGAAACACTTTGTATTCTTAATTGACAGCTCTCCTAATTCAATCTGAATCCCAACTGCTAAGTTGAGTTATACCCTTTTAAATCTCATCACTCACATAAAAGCTTCCATAGATGAGTTAAGATAGGAGCTTCCCCTCATGTAGCCCCACTTTTCAGCAAGTTTATACAGGTGCCATTGGTTAGTCTTGCATTTTTAATTCTGCCAAGCAAAATTAAGTTCTGGTAGGGGTGATGATGGTGCACACAAATACAGGCCTAAGTGCAGCATTTTAATTAGGAAAAAAGACATTATTTTAAAGAATAGTGAATGTTTCTAGATAAAAATGGAAAAGATTATTTTAAAAAGGACACTAGTCTCTAAAAGCTGTAAAATATTCCCTCTTCTAAGTATTATTTACTTCTTTTAGGCTTTCCTGGCATCACACATTTAAATAAAATATGTAAAGATGACATTTTATGTCGTCTTTCTATAAAATAGGGCAAAATCATAAATCAGTCTGAATGCAGATGATAACAGTATACAACGTTGTGTCAGAGAGCACATAGTCATAAATGCAAGTGCCTTTTGAAGTTCAATCCCTTATACTTGTCACAGCCTTCTTCAGTCCGCTTTCAGGATAGAGGTCTCTCCTCAGTTCTGCAAACCTAAGAGTTGATAAGAGACACAATTGTGATAGCTACCAGTTTGAATTATATAACAAGGACCTAGAGACTGTCTGTGCAAAGGTTGTTGCTTTGCATAAGGTAAGCTGAAGACCACAGACAAACGCCCTTTATAGCATTGTATCAGGCCATCTCCAGATCAGAGATGGAAAAGAACTCACCAGATCTACTCATTAATGACTGGTGCATTCAGTGGGCAATCCTTTGGGTGTCAACAGTGCCAGTCTATTTCAGCTTTCTCAGACATGCTCTTCTGACTGATCTCACATTTTGGTCCTTTATTTCCAATGATGGATCCATTTTGATCATTAACACCTTGCCGGCAAGCTAGACATTAAAAAGCAACATTTTGATATCCTTCTTGGGCCATGATAATACTTTGCAGCTGAAGCAGTCCTGAAAAGGACCACCAAGAGATCACAGAATCTTAGAATACCAGGTTGGAAGGGTCTTCAAGGATCATCTGGTCCAACATTTTTAGGCAAAGCATGGCCTAGACTTGATGTCCCAGCATCCTGTCCAGATGAATCTTAAAAGTGTCCAGTGTTGGGGAATCTCATTGGAAGATTATTCCAATGGTTCTTGTCTCCACTCAGAAGCTCCCTAGGAGAAGTTGTGCCCATTACCCACATCTTTTCCATGTGATTCCCTGTGAAAAGAGAATCTTCATCTTTGCAACCATCCCTTAAATACTGGAATGTGGTGATAAGATCTTCCCTGAGATGAGGGCAACTAGTAGTTACATATCCCAGACAGTGATAAAGAAATACCTGGAATGGCATGAAGAAATATTATGGTTCCAAATAACCACACAAAAAGGCTTTCCACCCCTTGATTCAAAATTACTCTGTAGTTGGAGGTAAGGGAGAATTGCCTTTAGTTCAAGCAGTAAGGACACTAGCAGAGAACTTCAGTTATTATAAAACAAAGTAACTGGAATACAGCAATTTGCAGCACATTCTCAGTCCATGCAAGACAAGCAGAAAGTTTTTCAGTGAGATATCCTGCTGGTAAAACCTGGAGTGCCTCCTGTGGCCTGCATTGCCAGCAGGTGTAAATCAAGCACTGTTGTCAGAAGAGGTGCATTGGTTTCTGTTAGCTGATAGTCTGATACAGAGACTTAAGTAATGCAGTATTGATTTTCACTAGCTGATGACTTCCAACTACAGGTTTTCAGACCATAAGAAGTTAGAGTCTTTCTAACTATTATTATTATGGCCAGACTGCACATAGCATTGATAACCTAGAAACTTTACTGTGTTCCACATTGCTATTTTCTTTATTAGAAGTGGGTTACATTCGGTTTTCAGGTTTGTTTTCACACAGGACTTCAAGTTTTAAGAAGGATCTCATCTAAATGGAGAATTAAGATAATGATATTCTTTTCTTTAGATTGGGAAGCCAAGTTAATTAGTGGTTATAAAGAATTTTGACATGTCCAGATAGTAAGCAGGTGCAACCAGAATGTATCTTTGCTTTCCCCAGCATAGTCTAGCCCCATAACTTGTAATCATTCCAATATGCACACTATTAAAACCACATGTTTTATTTTTGTCCATTTTTATGTCTTCAGTTTAAGTTGCATAAATATTCTAACAGACCATTCTAACTGTAAGGCTCTAACAGGGGTGGTATATCTTTAAATCAAATTGACTATATTGGGGAACTCTATACAGGTGAGAAAGTATCAGTTACAGCAAATATGGGATACAGATGTTTATAAAGAAAAAGGAGAAAGAGGGAGATCTTTAAAGAGGGCTTATCTCATACTGTATTTTATGGCTCTTTTAGAAAAGTTCAAACACTTCAGCCAGAGATTTGGCCTGTAAGTCACTTGATTTTAGCAAATATGCTTAACAACAGAATGACAAGTGATTACTCCAAAGCCATCAAACCTTATTTCCAGATTAGCATTTTGTAAATAGCATTCATTTAAGAAATAAGACAAAAAAGAAGCCATGAATTCATGCCTTAAGGGAATATGAGGAATATTATATAGAATGTATGTTTATGCAGATAGCAAAACTGGAGTCTATTATATAATCAATAATAAAAAGAAAATCAAATATTTAAAACCAACCCATATATTCCAGCATTATAAGCAACAGGCAGAAATAATCTCTCTTAAAAATATACATTTAATGAAGAGCAATAAGAAACTGCACTCCTACGACTGTCTGTCTGTAACTGAGCAATTAACTGCTATCTTTATAGCCTTAGTGAGACTCTATATGCAGCTACAAGAGAAAATGTTCAGAGGCCATGGATTTCAGTGTTACTTATGCATTGCTATGTGTTCTTTACTGTGCATGACCGAAATCATCATCACCCATGTAGCTCAAAGCTTGAAACCCTTCAACTCATGAGTGGAGTTAAAGCAGAATCAAAGATAACAAGTAATTACTGTTATACAACGTCTAGGTTAATTCACCAACTAGCATTCATGAATGTGACATCTATTATCAGCTGGTTAGAAAAAGTTGTTTTATCTGCCAAACAAAACCTTAATATTTCATTTCATACATTTACACCATCTACTTTGCAATATAGAAGTATAACCAGGGAGGAAACCTTCCAGACTCAGAGATTTCCATCTGGCCCAGAGCAATGAAGCATGACTCCTCAGGAGTGCTGTCCATAGTAGAAACACTACAGCATATTCTTGACACAGTATGCTGTTTACCTAAAGCTATCAGATTAGATTAATGGTCTCCATCCTTATCATCAAGCCCCACAATATCCCAGAGGTACAATTCAAACACTTGGTACTCACTATTTTTAATGTAATATATATATAAAATGCATGCATCCTTATAAACAAAATTCAAAACAAATCTCTGTTCACAGTCTGATTATGACTGAAAGGTGGTGAACTTAGTAAATGTATTTAATGCTGTCTTTTTATGCAGCCAAATAGTCTGCTGAACACTATAAAGCTTATGTGAAAGAATGACATTTACTATCAGACTGGCTTCACAAGACTGGCTTGAAAAGAATATGGTCCCTTAAGGTTTCCTTACAAACATCTTGTCATATTACTGTGCTCTACTCTTGCAAACATGATTCTGTAATTCTTGAAAGAAACAGAGAAAATAAACCCCAGGTGTGAATTTCACTGCTGTTGATGGCACAATGCAGCTGTATTTTACTAAGATGCTTTAGAAATGTGAAAAAAAAAGGAAACTGTAGTATAATAATTAATATGCCAACTACTAAAAGAAGGACAGAGTAATTAAGAGACAGCAAACAGCTTCCAGTGTGGAAAAGGACAATAATGACTACATCTGTTCTACAGAAAAGATTTTTGTAAACTAACCCACTGAAGCTTATATTTCCTGAATTTGTTTTATTTGTTTGTTTTCACATGGAGTGCCATTTACAGGAAGTCACACATTCAGTATTGCTTCATTTTCTTCAATGAAACACTTATTTTCAAGCATAGCTTGCACTAGGATACACAGGGTAACAGTGAAGAAGTTTCTACATTATTTCTTAATCAAAGCTTTAATAGGTCTAATGCAACTCTCTTCTCTTAGAAAAAGGATTGTCTACAAGTCAGCACATAAGGTGTCTTGTTGAAAAAGAGATTAGAAATGGAAATGCAAATCAAAGTCACTAAAGTATAAGAGAATCCACAAACAATAATAATAAAAAGTGTATGGCACCTGGGATGTTAGAATCTCCTCTCACAGGTGAAAGAAACTAATAGGCTGCATTACTTCTACAGTTAACAGAGGGAGGTACTGCTTTTACACATTAGGAAATTTTTGTCATCTCTCTGGAGTTCATAGGAGGCAGCTATTCTGTTCACACATGGACTGTAGATGCTCAATGGACAGCACCCCTATCTTTAAAGGTTCAAGCACTCTACATTTCAGAGAGGTAGTAACAAAGTTAGGCAGCTCATTTAGGATTTACTTGATTCTACCAGCAGCTGGTAGAAAAATAACAGTTCATACTGAGCATGGCACATTTAGACTGCATGGTTAGATAAATTGTGGCCCCCAGAATCAGCTTGGTTTGCATAGGTGTTTATGCCTTATTTGTATGTGTGCCATTTTAAAAATTAGAAATAAGATCTGATGGAAGTTCTAGTTAGGAAAATAATAGCAGTTCAAATTTATTATGAAGCATCATACTTCGCTAACAGATTGTTCTTCAATTTCTCATCCAAGGTCATTCTCTCATGCAATAGTAGCTGAATCCAAGAACTCGTACCATCAGTTCTCTATAGCTCAGTCTTGGGCATTAGGATAAAAGATGAGAGAAATTGTAGAACAAAGATTTAAATGCTTTATGAAACACTTCATATCAAGGCACTATGGTAAAATGTTAGCATTTCTCATAGAAAGCAATGCATCTTTAGCATCAGACTCCTAATTGAAAACACTTTAAAGGATATGAACATTTAACTAACATACTGAAAGTGATTTATCACGGACATCAGTAGGGAACTATGTCCTAAGCTACAGTGATGTCTCAAATAAGAAGTGAGTGACAGCAGATTCATGTGACATGCATGCAACTAGATGATCATATATAAAATATGAATTAGTGCCACAATGATTGAAGATTGTCTCTAAAATTAAAAGAAGCAACAGCCTTTCTCCAGTTGCTCTTATGTTACCACGAATAGATTCCTATTTCAGAGCTAGGCAGTTCTGCAGTCCAGGAGCTGCATTCTGAACATCTCACACAGCAGAGTGCCACAAGCCATAAATACATAACTACAGAGATGAAATATGGTGTGTGCCAGGAGTATTTCACAAATGCGAAATGAGTATCCATGTGTGGGGATCTTGGCATTCAAACTATAAGACAGGAACAGTGTAGGGATGCATCATGGAGCAAGTCAACCTTATAAGCTTGCTTGCTCCTTTCTCACAACCAGACAGCCTCTGTGCCATATCAGCACATGTGGCACAGCTTTGGAGACCTAATCATAGGTTTCCATGTTGTCAAATGCCATAGCTTGGTCACTGTCTTGTTCTTTTCTTTTTTCCCCTTTCTTTTCTTCATGCAGAAAGAC
Source organism: Agapornis canus (assembly GCA_036873685.1). Taxonomy (NCBI): domain Eukaryota; kingdom Metazoa; phylum Chordata; class Aves; order Psittaciformes; family Psittacidae; genus Agapornis; species Agapornis canus. Next base: position 9,622 of record JBAFWW010012401.1, read on the forward strand.
CTACCTAGTTATGCAGACATACTGCCTTGTAACTTGACAGTGTATCAGCAGTCACAGTATAACTGACGATCTGCCCCAAGGTGTGACAGTTCAATCATTTTTGTAATCTGAGTGCCTTTATTAGCACCAGGACATGACAATGATTAGGAGATCAAAGCCCAACACTGTAAAAGAAAATCTCTCTTGTACTGCCAAAGGTAAACAGGTATGGAATTATCATGCATGTTTTTTGTCATTCCAATGCTTTCCCCCTGTAAATAATTATATCTCCTGTTCACTTATTCATATCTTTAAAAAATTCACTGTTTTATTTATTATCTTTGAATTTATTTGCATGCGCTGTGCTTTCTCATCAACTCAAATGCTAATAAAGGTTCTGTTTATCATCACAATAATAATCATATTTTAATTCTTCCATCTTTATTGTACAGTCTGTTTTTTCTACTAGATTGCACATATAATTCTCCCCTGGGTTCACTAGTAAGAAACTATCGTACGTTGAAAATAATGTTTGTGAAAATGTAATTTACACTCTTTATGTTAGGCGAAGTCAGTCACACTAAATTATCTGCATTTCAGGGAACTTATTAGATACCAGAATGCTATTCATGACTCGGATCTCCCCACTGATGAGGTGTGAAAGATTGTTTCGTATAATTTGCAGAATGTGGATGCCTGGGACTGAGATTTCATTTCCAAATTACATAACATCCTTTAAATGACACTGAAGGAAGAAAGGAAGTGATGGTTTGTGTGGAGGAAGGGTGCTTGGTGGTGACTATTTATTATGATAATGGCAGACATTTGGCTTGACTGTGATCTTTTATAATATGTTTTCTGTGGTAGAAAGAGTAGGTATTAATGTTCTTTATATATCTGATACATGCAATGAGATTGGCATCCCATTTTCAGTGTAGAACAGCAATTCTCCCTTCAGTCGAAGGAGTCTCCATCTCCATTTTAACTAGACCTGCAGTCATATTCTGACTTTAACACTTGTGTGGTGAACTGCTTATACAGACAGCAAAAGAAACATGAAATTGAGCTGAAAATTTCTTTTCTTAATAACTGTATATTTCTATGAAACAACAAAGAGGATTGGAAGGTGCTCCTCTCTCCGACCTTGAACAGGTAATGAGTGATGGGAAGTTTGTTACCAGGTTTCATCATTCTCTGACCTATGGAAATATGTCTATTTTACCAAATCCCTTCTATAAAACCTTCTAGAAATCTAGATAGATTTTGGCAATTCAGGCTATGAGCACGATGGGTGTGACGAAAACATAAAGATATCACATAGACAATATCTTGTTAATGCTGGGATTATAAAAATAATGTCCCCAGATAGCAAATACATATTTATTATTTACTCTTTGAGTATGTTCTGGGTGGGGAAAAGGGTGAAGAAAATGATTTTCCAGATATAAAAGTAACCCTGTTTCTAAAACAATGGTTCTTATTTTCTCAATAATGAAACAAAGGAGACTGAAAGATAAAAATAAATACATAAATAAATAAATAAATAAGGAGCTGACAGATCATTGCCAGAGGCAAAGGAACTGCTCAAGCAGTGTATATGAAGAATTCTAAATATATGATCTATGTGTTATCTTGAAAATTACAATGTGCCTACATCCACCCACATGCACAGGAATTTGCAGCACCTGTATTCTTGTTTTCAGAATTGTCATTGGCTAAAATTCTCAAGCTTGCTTTAAGAAATGCAGCCACTAATACTACTTACAACAAGCAAGAGCTCACTTGGTTTTGATGGAAACTGCAGCAATTCCCACCTCTCTAACAGGCTTTATATACATTTAGGGGCCTCTATTTTCCCCCTTTCCTACCATAACACGTGTCCTTCAAATCTCCCACTAAATAAGATCCCAGCTCTGTCTCCTCTCTTATCTCCATCCTCTCTGTATTTAGCTTGCATGGCAAGGTTTCGGTAGACGGGGGTTACAGTGGTGTAGAACTGCAGCCCACAGGAAGGATTCATTGGAGAAGCTCATGACATCCAGCCATGTGAGACCACCACACCTGATCATCTTGCACCACTCTTCTGCTATGTAACCCTCCACTGGGACACCAACACACTTCAGCCAACCCTAAAACTGGTAGAAGTACAAGTAGCAAGAAAAGTGAGCTAACAGGAAAGCATGGGATGGTATAAAGCAAATGACAGATGATACAGCTCCTGAGCACTCAGGTAAGAACAACACTGATTCCCTTCCACTCGCTCATCAGCAAGATGAAGTTAATCAGTCTGCAAGAGCCCATGTTAGTGCTTCCTGATTCCCAGCACCTGCAGCTCACTCTGGAATTTGCACTACTTGCAGGATATGAAGCATCATGTACCATTGAGCAAAATAGGAGTATGGTTGATTTCACAAATCAGAGGGAAGTTTTGGATTTTGGAATTCACTTGTCTACCATTCCTGAAACACAGTCATTTGGAAAACTAAATAGATAATAAAACCAAAACAAAGCAAAACAAAACACACCCTCCT
>JBAFWW010012403.1:0-12905 GCA_036873685.1 Agapornis canus
GAGAGGACACAGCCTCAAACTGCGCCAAGGAAGGTCCAGGTTGGAGGTTAGGAAGGGGTTTTACACAGAAAGAATAATAGAATATTGGAACAGTCTGCCCAGAGAGGTGCTGGAGTCACCATCCCTGGGTGGGTTTAAAAAGAGACTGGAGATAGAACTTGAGGACATGGTTTAGTGGAGGGGTAGGGCATGGGTTGCACTTGATGATCTTGGAGGTCGCTTCCAACCTGGTGATTCTGTGAAAACTGCAAGAGCCTTGTCCCTGTGATGTCTTTGCACAAGATTCTGGTTTAGTTACACACTGTGAGTCCCTAACCTATCTTGTTATACTGTAATCCTATCTCCCTACATTATAATCAGTAAGCCAGCATGGAATAACAGGCTGGTTTACTATAAACCAGGGTCTCAAATTGTACGTGCCTCAAGTCAGCCACAGGCACAACATACTCGACACTTCTGACAACCAGGTCACTTATTTGTAAACCTAAATGTGGGTTAACAAAACCAATACCAAGCCCCTTAAAAACATATTTGTGCCTGTACAACAGCAATTTCTCTTTCAGCAGACAGAAAACACACCCACAACACCAATTAGCTTTGACAACAGCTGACAAGCTGTATGAACATTTTACATGAATCAAGAACAGCAAGCCTGGTTCTGAGTCCATCAGTGTGGTGATTTCTGCCCAGCTCAACAGCCAAGGAGCAGGAACTGTGACAACCACCCTTATACATCACAGTTTGTTTTGAACAGAACTCTGTAGAGTTCTGAGGTCATTAGTGAACTTAGTCCAAGAAAATGAAGCTGCTTGTAAGAGCTGCTGCACAGTTGGGGCCCACTTGTACTCTCATTATCCATACAGTTTGTAAAACAAGTTTCATTAAGACAATGTATGTACATGCTTTCACAAGCAACAGCAGAGATCAAACAAGGTATGGTATGTGTTCTGTGCCCTGATGGCAGGCATGTCCCTGAAACACAAAGGTAACCGCTTACTTCACAGCATCACTGCCCAGGTCTCAAGCAGAAGGTGACTTCTCATGCAAGAGAAGCTTGTTCGGAAGAAGAGCTTGTGAGAAGAAGATCAAGCTGTTCACATAAAAAGACATGAGAGGATGGTCCCATGCCTTTACTAAGATAATGATGTGAAAAAGAGACATTACCTGATTGGGCTGAATTTTCGGCACATGTGCTTTCCACATTTGAGCTTCCCTAGAGATTGCCGTCTCCAGAAGGAGAGACAACCTCTGGCTCTCCAGGGGTCCTGAGAACTTCATGGTGACCCTTGGATCCACCTGCCACCCAGCTGGATACAGCTACCTGCAAAACCAAAGACAGCCTGGTGAAACACTGCGCACAGGAAAGCACTAAAGCTGCAAGAAACGGAACAGGGATTGGGAACTTGGCAAACCTACCCAAGGAAACCCAAACCCAGACTGAATTCAGATGAAGCTGAGCCAAAATGGTACACAGGTCTCCAACACCTATGTGAGCTCAAGAGCCCTGCCACTTTGAGGTTTTCTGGTCACGTAGGTAATTAGGCAAGACCTCTCCTGCTTCAACAGGAATAAGAAATGGGGGTGTTTCATGAAAAATACCTGACAAGAGGAGGAGCTGTATGACAAATACAAAGGGGATTTCAGTCAGACCTGTTTCACCTGCAATGGAAATGTACCAGGCAGTTCAAGAAGGTTCCTCTTGTATCTGATCTCAAAGTATGCCAGATGCACAAAACTTGAGGGCACAGCTCTGATTTTAGATACGAAATGTGTTTTTGAGGAAGTGACAAAACCAGTGACAGCCTTTGAATAACATAACTGACAGCACAGAAACCTTGTAAAGCAACAGATTCCACCACCTGCTTTTAAATGGAGACAACTATCTGACTGAAAAGCTTATTCTGATTGTTCTAATACTGTCTACCAGTGCCCTGGCCCCAGATTTCATACCGGTATTAAATCACTTAGGCAAAGCCATTCAGCCTGAAGGGTAAATCCATGGGAAAGTTATTTAAACTTTCAGTTCCTTCTGCAGGCTCTTGTGAAACCCACAGCAGGTGGACATTGGCCAAATGCTCCCCAGGCGACCTGAGAAAGACCAGTTTGCTAATACAGACTGTGCTGGATTTACAGGAAATAAAGGGGACACAACCAGAGGAAATAAACAGAAATCACAGTGAAAGCCATCAGTTGATTATAAATAATAGCAGCAGCTCTGAACAAGCTCAGAGTGCCTTCAGAGGGAACTGTAAAACAAGTATTTATCACGTTACAGCAGTTTTTAATGGGCACAGTTCACGCAGCACCTGCATGAGGCACAAAACCCACCTCAAGTCCCACTTAGAGTCAAGCAGGTTTTAAGTGGCAAGTAAAAGCCAAGCCTCTCAGTCCTGAACAAACACCCCTTTTATTTGATGCTTCTCCATGAACAAAGGAGAGGCTGTACTGGCTTGGCATACCCCTAGACACGGTTTCCAGCCTTGTAACAACTCAAGGTGATTTGGGCCATATACAGGTTTCTCCAGGTGGAGGAAACACCTTGGATCCAGAATTCCTCAACAGGCCCAAAACGCTCTGCAGTGTCTCAAAACTTCTTCCCATCAGCCTCCAAATGGCTGAGTATCAACATGGCCTGAAAATCCCTGTTACAAGTTCCTCACTTGACAAGAGAGGGCCTGTGCCTGGGAAGAGGGCACATTACAGCCCTCTGAACCGTGGCTGCTTCTGTGCATTTACCCATTTCTGCTATCCTAATGTCACTCATACCACTGTAAACAGGACTGATGCACATTCACAGCCTTCCCCCCCCCCCCAAGCTCATTCACTCAGGGGCTTAATTAGCATCTCATTATCCTCCCATTAGGTTTCCCTGTGGGCTGGGCTGGCTCCCAAAGGCTGAATGCCCCACCATTTCCAGACCCATTCAGTACTTCCAGAACAAGGTGTTCAGCACTGGGAAAGGAGGACTGCAGTGCTGAGAGCTGCAGCCCTGCACTGATGGAGAAAAGCAGCTCAAATTGCAGGCACAGGTGAAATGATTCTGTTCCCTTGGGCATGTGGGGGGCATCATCCAGCAAAGAGGGCTTGAGCTGTCTGCCTTCCCCCCTTGCCGCTCAGGGGCCCTTGTTTCTTCAGGCCCGTGCACAGCAAAAGATGGGTGATTTTTAGATTTAGTTTTTATTTACTTATTGTTTCTTGGAGCCTGCAGGCTGCAGTTGCTACAGACCAGGTGAAAAACATGTCTGGTCAGCTTGGGACCAGACCCAAAGTTCAACCAAGCTAGTAGAGACCAATGCCGAGGACCAGAGCTGAGCTCCAAGAGCCAGGAAGACAGTGAGCTCCTCTCTGCACACTTGTCAGAAAGCAAGCTATAGCCAGTTATATTTAGCCTGACCACGTCTCCTGATATGAAATATTGATGGTCCTTTCTTGGTTTTGCAGGGAAGAGAGTCATCAGCCACCCCTCAAATCACTGGAGAAAACACATGAAATACTTCAGGCTGAAGCATGCATCCTCATACACATTCATTTCTGTTCTGACTGACAAACTTGCCCACTGTATTTACAACACAAATGGGTTTCATAGGCCTCTGGGCCCAGAAAAGATCTTTTCCTTACCCTGGTGTCTTTTTAGGTTGGCCCAGTACTGCCTTGATGGGTCAGAGAGCCCTGGAGCACCCTGACATACCAGTGGCCCTGCAAGGGACATTTTTAGTAAGCAATGATGGCAACTGGTCTGAGTTGCCAAGGGGAAAGGAGAGGGAAAAATAACTTTTCCTTTCTGAACTGGGGAGGTGATTCAATGAGGGCTGAGGCATAATAACCTTTATAAGGAAAAAAAGAAGGGGAATGACATGCTTGAAAGTTTCCCTTGCAGCAACAGTGCTTTGCAGACTTTTCCAGCACCAAAAGCATGCCAGGCATCACACCAAGCACCCCGAGGGCTGAAACCAGTTTGCATCTAAATTTACATAGCTCTTAATCAGAAAGATGCACATCAACAGCTTCCTAAAATCCAGCACTTGGAAGTCAGCTGATGACTGTGGAGAGACCAAATTCTCTTCTCTCTGTTCAGATGGGGATGATAAAACCCGAGCACAGTGGGAAAGCAATGTCCAATAGCTGGAAAGTTAGTGTATGAGAAGTGAGCCAAGTCAACATGTTAGCTTTTTGTTGACATCTCCTATGAGCAAGGTCCCAAGCTGCACGTTGGATCCTGCTTTGAAATGACGGTCAGAACTTTGGTGTGAGGCTTTCACTTGTGAAAGGCATTAAACATCACCTGCTTATTCATTAACAATACCCCAACTCAGTCCACAAAATGTAACCCATTTCATAAAGATCTCTCTTTTCGATCTGAGCTTACAGCTAACTTTACTTGAAGAGGTACTTTCAACTCTCCCTAGAGGTTTTACACTGCTGAACACTGCAGGGTACAGCTTTTAAAAGCAGTTTCATGTTTGCAAAAGGGGCAGACAACTCCCAAGCCTTTCTGGTTGGGGGGTGTGCAAAATAGTGTATTTTTAATTCGGGGTTTTGGGGTTGTTTTGCTTTGTAATCACCTGAACTGACAATAAGAAGTGTCTCCTGCTGACAACAGATGAAGTACAGGAATTACCCACACGCTCCTAAGGCAGTTGCTGACTTTCCCCTGCCACCCGGATTTTGTGCACCAGCCTAGGTGGGTATCCCGAACAAGAGGGGCAATGCCAATACAGCTTAACCACCACACACATTCCTGCAGACCTTGGAAGTATCTTCAGCTTTAGCAAGCAATACTCCAATCTTAACAGCAGACTCTTCTGGGGGGGGAGGAGGCAGGAGAAGCAGAAGGAAGAGAGGAAGGAGACTGAATTCCTCAGAGCTCCAGCCAACCCTCTGTGATCTCACATGATCCAACCGTAGTCTGCACTGCTAGAAGAAACTAAGCGCAAGTTGGGATTAGAGATTTCAAAGCTGGGGGGGGGAGTGGGGGGAAGGGGAAGGAGAGAAGGGGAATGGGTATGGATGTGAATTTTAGTAGCTGGGGCTTTCTCTTAGCTTAACTCTTTCCTCACCCCCCATCAGTAAAGCAGTCTAGAGATCTATGCCAGACAAAGGGAAATACCTACAGTGGTGTTGCTTCCATCTGAGAAGAAATAAACGAGCAGGCATCAACCACTTCTACAATTTTGCATCATGTCTGTACCCCATAATAGCTTTACAGAGTACAATTTCCCAGGGGTGCCTCATTACTGGAGATCAGCATCTACCTTTCTGTCTTTTCAACCTGCCAAAGCAAAGCCTGACGTGACAGCTATTAGGAGGACCAGCAAGAATTAAAATCAACTGGTTTTAGTTGTAGAGAGTAAATCTTGCTGCAGCCCATTACTGGAAATAACTTGACAGAGTTGTGAGGGAGTATATGAATGACCTTTTTGAAGTGAAATGACTGGAAAAAGAAAAGATGTTTGGGAATATAGTTTCAAACTGCATCATCTACATAAGCACACGTATTTGAAACAATAAACTCACTTCTATGGAATGATTACTAATACACACTAAACCAAGAATGCATTCCCCCATGAGAAATGCATTAGTATCAAACATAAACATGCCACAGGTCCATGTGATACTGCACCTTTAACAAGCAGCGTGTTTGCTTTGTGTGTAAGCCAGCCCACAGACCTAAACTCGGAAAGAGGTGATTTTATTCAGGCTGGGGAATGAAGAGGGCCCTTGCCACTTGCCTGTGTGACTCACCCCCAGCTAACTCCCACAACCTGCTACAAAGGCAAGGCTGTGAGATATTCTGGCAGCATCACTCCAACAGGCTCATGTACATCACACACTTGCCACTTCTCCTCCTCCAACCAGATTTTTCCTAGGAGTGCAAATAAAGTTGACCTCATTTTAGTGCCCTTTTTCCAAACATTTTAAAGGAGCCTGCCAGTTAAAGACGTGGGTCTGCAACTGCAAAACAAGAACACAGAATGAGGTTTTGATGGGAGGGAAGGAAGGTGATTCTGAGTCTCTTTTGGGCCTATTCACCAGCAGGAGCCCTCTGGAGAAGCCTGGACCAGCAGCAGTGCACTCTTCTCACCATCATCTTCTGTTTCTATTCTGTTCAAAAAGGAATGCTCAGATGGACTTTGTGACAGTATCATGACCACTCTGAGGCTGGGAAAGCAATGCAATAGGAAATATAAACCCTCTCTGCCGTTCATGGTACTCCCTAAGGGCTGCAAAAAACTAAATCAAGAAAGCAGGTGGAATAACCCAGGGAAAGACAAAGACAAAAACAAAAGGCCTGCATGAGGCCATTTTTCAATAGGAGAGAAGGTGCCCAGAGCCACTGGTGAGGGCAGCAGTATAAAGTTGCTGTCTGACAACTGCCACTCAGGGGGGTTCTGCACATCCAAGCCAGAGCTGTTCTTCTTTTACAGCAATCCCCACTTTGTTAAATCTATGCCTGCTGCCCAGCCTGCTCTCTCCTACACAAAGGGACCACAGATGAGGGTAGCTCTAAGAAAGATCTGCTGTACCTCTCCTGGCTGAAACCAGGGCTTTGCTATTTCAGAGCAGCTTAAATGACATGTTCCAAAGCAGGGACTTGTAAAAAGCAAGGCAGAGGATGAACTCCTGAGCGAACTTTCAGACAATGCCACCATTCTGCTTCCCTCCTGGTGTGCTTCCAAAGCCATGCCTGCCCTACCCCTTGTCTCTGGCTGGAAATGCCAGAGGAGATGGCGTTTCCTTGCTGTCGCTGGCCACCATCAGTCTACCCCAGCAGCATTTGCCTCTGGTCACCAGCAGGGCTTCGATTTTCCATGCCCCAGCTTAGGAGTGATGCAAACCCGCTGCTTCAATCCCAGCTTTGAGGCAGCATGTGGCAGCAGACCAAGTAAACTGTGGATAAAAGGTAACCTCGGAATCCAGCCCTAGGAGACCAGCTCCAGCTGCACAACGGATGTGTTTGATGCAGACGAGATGAAACTCAGTGTAATTTAATGAGCTCTGCTTCAAGATCCTTGTTTATTTGAACCTAAATATCAAAGGGAAAGCTATTAACTGATGGAGGCTGTTTGCTTGCATGGATTAAACTAAGCAAAACCAAGCTCCTTGCAAACCAAAACCCCTCTATGACTTTCTATGAACATTTGCAAAAGAAATGCCTACATTTTATGCTCTTTCAACACGCATCATCCGGCTCCTGATATGCATGCAAGATGCCTCCTGAAGATGTGAACTAAGATCACCCAAGGCATCTGGGATAACCTTCTGGTAGGAATGGGCCCTGACAGTGGTTTGCACACAGCTCTCAATGTGCAAAATCATTGTGCTGGCAAGTCAGGAACTGATTGCATGCACTGGGGTATCACATCAAGGGTGGGCAGCCCTTGTATGGAACGATTAGCAGTCATATGCCAAAAAGATGGTGCTACCTCCTCGTTCAGAACTGAAGCATGAGGCAGATACAAAGCAATGCCAAGTGGGTGTTTGCTGCTTCTAACCTAAGTAATGGGAAACTCCAAGGAAGCAACGGCTGAGCCCTGTCCCAAACTCTGGACGCTGCTGGCAAAGGCATGAGCACAGCTCCCTGAAGCATCAGTGCAGCAGTTTCTGGGTTGTGCCTGGGGCCAAGGTCCAGGATCATTAGGGAACACCTGGGAACCCTGTGAGAAACCTGAGGAAGCTGCTGCAGCTAGGAGAGAAAAAGGTACTGGGAACCACAAGACCATGGGCCTGAGGGAATTCCAGCAGCTTCTAACGAGCACAATCAGCTGCCCTTGATCCTGGATGCAGCTGCCTCTTAATTAGGGAGGGCCAGGCATCCCATAATCAGTGCTTAGGTGAGGTCTATGTAAGAGCCAGGCCCAAGGTACCACCAGATGCAGAGGTTTTTGGAGGAGGCTGGGCTGGGACCCAGCAGAATCTGTCCCTGTGTCTCAGATACAGTGGTAGCATACTATGGGGCAGTTCCTCAGCAGATGCTGGAGCGGCTGCCCCTACAGGGTTAGAGGGTTTGGTGCTGATGGAACTGTGGATGATGGGCTGGAGGCAGTGCCCATGGCTTCTCTCTGAGCTGCAGGAGGTATATTACCTTAGAAGAACCGTGGTGCCAAGTGAAGGAATTACAGGAGGAAGTAACTGCGACATTACAGAGGTTTTTTGGGAGATGGACAGGATCTTCTCTAGGATTCAGCAGCCTGAAGGGCCCCAGGTTCCCTTTGCAATAGAGGAGCAGGTGGTGTCCACCCCATCACATCAAGGTAAGTGAAACCTCTGGAGAAGGATGGAAGCAGGTTATTTCTGGCCTTAGAAGAAAAGCAAACCCTGCTCCACCTAGGGCTTTATAACTACAGAAGAGGTTCATCATACTTCTTCTAGAGGAGCCAGATGTGCCTTTAAGCTACCTGACACTAAACCACCCTATGAGGCACCATTATGGAGAAATCCTCCCAGATCCTTCCTGGGAAGTGTGTTGGAGTGCTGCTCTTAAGTTCATGTATGCTTATGAATGCAGTGTAGGGCATAAACATGGTGAAAGACCTGTGTGACGCTGAAAGACTACAGACTTGTTAGAATCACATGTGGAGGAATGGCACCCATGACTTCCAGTACTGCAGTGAAGGGCTAAAGGCTCTAGGAAGATGACATGCTGCAAAGGGGGCAGTGGAGCTTCCCTTGATATGAGGGAACAGCTGTAATGTGCAGAGATTTGTGTGGATGGATGTTGAGCCAACTGAGAGCACATGGGTGAGGCTTAAAGAGAAAGCGGATAAGGGTGACACTTGTGGGTGGATAAACAAGTGGATGAGGCCTTTCACAGGCAGCTGGAAGATGCCTCATGTCTGCAGATGCTGGCCCTCATGGGGGACTCCAACTGCCCTGATGTAAGTAAGAGGAACAACACAGCAGAGCGTAAGCAACCCGGAAGGTTTTTTGAGTGCACTGATGGCACCTGCCTGTGTGATAGAGAAGGTAAAGAGATGATTTGCTGGACCTCATACCCTCCTGTAAGGAGGGGTCTGTGGGGTATGTGAAAGTCAAAGGCTGTCTTTGCTGCGGTGACCATTGGAATTCAGGATTCCAAGGTCGAAGAGGAAGGTAAGAAGCAAGCTCACAACCCTCAACTTTACATGAGCAGATTCTGGACTCTTCAAGCATATGCTTGGAAAAGTCCCGCAGGGAAAGGCCCTTAAGAGAAAAGGGTCTCAAATGCTGGTTATTGTTAAGGATCATCACCATATGGCTGTGGAGTTTCCATCCTTGGAGATACTAAAAAGGTGTCATGAACATGGTACAGGGCAACTGGTTTTGGGTGTTTGGACAAGGTGACCTTCAGAGGTCCCTTACAGCATCAGCCCCTCTCTGGTCTCAAGGGCTTTAGGCTTCCACAGTTGTGAGGGCTCAGCTGTTTGCCCAGAGCAGCTCATCAATGCTTCAGGCAGCAAAAAGGGGGGGGAAGGAGGAAGGGGAAGGGAATGATGACCAAACCTGGCATTATGTAATGTCTCGCTGCTCTCTCCCTAAAAGGAGAGGATGATGCACTTCCCCCATCACCCACAGGGCTTGGTGTAAATCGATGGTGAAGAGAAGGAAGTTGCTCCGAGGAAAATAAAGCTCACAAAGTATGAATGAGCAGTAATTTCATAAAATAAGGCCAGAGGCCTGCAAGCTCATAAAGATGAACTCCCTACATGCAAGGGCCAACAGGCATTTGGATTCTAAAGCATTATGCACCACCTTTTGAGTAATATAATCCCCTGAAACCAAGTAAATGCAATGCCTCTATGGGCAAAGGCACAGAAACAGGCTTCATCAGTGGTTCTCTTTGTCTTTCGGCAGTAGTTGATCATTAACACAAATGAACAGCAATAAAACCAAACAAGTTTATACCCAGCTCAACACCCACATCCAAAAAACATGTTACTACAATGGCTTGATTCCTCTTGACACCAACAAAAAAGAATGATCTGAAAGCCTAAATGCTCACCAAGCACTTTGCAGATTCTGACTGGCTTCAGGGTAAATTATCAGTGATTACAGCTAATATCAGGCTAAGTAAGGCACTAAAAAGAGACAATTATGAGGAATTACCTGCTATTGAAACAATAGATCAATTATGGGGTACAGCATAGTAGCTGCAGAGCAGCATTCTTAGGCTCTGAGGGTACTGTCTCCTCTTTCCCATTAACCAGAGAGAACCCACAGTTATAAAGCTTAATTATCCTCCAGGAGCTGGTGCTTGCTGACTAATTGGCTTCTTGTTGAAACAATATGGAAAAGACAGTAATTCCAATTGTCTGCAAAACCAGCATGGCACAGACGTGGTCCTGGCTCTCCCCTAAATGCTGGGCTCTCCTGCCTAACAAGTATAAACATTAACAGCCTTGATAGCCTCTGTTCTGGAGAACCTAGAAAGAACAGTCCTCAACCTAAACTAAACCTATGGAAGGAAACTCTGGGAGGTGCAGGGGGCTGATAAAGAGAGAACGGTATATCTGAGGCAGCATGTAGGGACAGCTGGAGTTCTCCTTCCGCTGCTTCCACTTGTGCAAAGCCACCCTTTTCTCCTATTAGTGCAAGTATGGACACATTTGCAGTGCTTCCGTAAGTGGAGACTAAGCTGCATTGGCTGGTCATGTTAGTACAGCAGCTGCATCCTTAAAGCTCTTCAGCTGCATGGCAGCAGTTAAACCCCAAGATTTACTGTCAAAAGTGTTTGGAAGGTAAAGGTTGAAGTCTTTGGGAGCCAAGTTCTTGGCTGACAGAGGACTGTAGTCAAGAGCCACCCCAGCCAAGAAATGGGATCTTGCTGTATATGGCAAAATACCACCAAAAAGGTGCAAAAGCCTCTGGCAAATGGGTTCATCCAGCACCTCCCATCATCCTAGTAAAGAAAATGTTTGATGTCGGGGCTGATGAGCAAAATGGAGTATCTGCAGTAACATGTTTTCATGAGTGAGCTTTTAGATGAGTTTACTGCATAGCAAGTGCAAATACCCATTTTGGTTAATAAATAAGTGTTGATAATAATTGCAGTTTGCAGACACACAGGAAGGGAACATTACAGACCATGTGTGCTTCATGCTGCGACACCTGAGATTTTCCTTCCACCTCAATGACTTCACCTTCTGGTTTTGGCATGTGAAAACAGATATTGTTGTACACTGAATTATCAAAGCAACTAATCTCTATTCTCATTGAACCAACATTCCCCTTGAAATCCACCTCCCTGATGGAAATCTGCCTGCATTTCCTGCAGCTTCATCAGAGTAACCTTGTGACAACTGCTTGGGTTTGTACCTCCTGTAGTGCCACAAAGTCATAGGAGCAAAGGAAGACAGCCACAGTTTGTTCCTGCACAGGTTAGCTCTGGATGCCCATTTTCAGGTGAGGCGCTTCAGGTCCCTCAACCATATTTCACTCAGTCTGGAGACAGAAGTCTTCTCCTTTACTCACATTTTGCTTGGACAACAGAGTCAAAGGGTGACCACCATGTGGTGGTCAGAATATGATGCCTAGCTTTCCTGCTGCAGGCTATGGAGCAGTGTGAACTGATCAGTAAATTCTGTGTGTATCCATCCAGCCAGGTCAGATGGATAATTTATATCACCATGACAGCTGAACCAAATCTTATTCCCTAAAAAAAGTGTCATGTAAAAACACAAAGATTAAACACACGAATGCAAATGCTTCCAAAAAGCCAGTTCAGCATGAGGTCAAGATTAATTACTGCTTTAACCAGTGCATTGCTGCAGGTGTGCAAAGTAAAGCACCTTCCACATAGGCCCTGGGGAATGGCAAATTGCACGACACAAACACTGCCCATGTTCTCATTTCTTGCCTGCATGATGTAAGCTAAGAATTAGGTGAGCCTAGAAAGGTTGAAAAGGGAAAAAGTAAGACAGAGTAGTTATGGGGGAGATGCTCAAAGCTGTAAAAAGCTGAACACTTGGGTTCACTTACTGACTTGAAAAGTTTCTCCCACAGCAACGGTACAAGCAAAGGCAGCAGAATCAAAGAGCCTTGTACTGAGACTGAAGTATATTTAAACTGAAATGCCTGCAAATATTATTATCACAATCTGAAAATAGAAAAATGATATATTTTAGGAAGTAAATGATCAAAGTGTTAGTTTAAGATGGCAGACGGATAGCCCTGGATGCTGTCTTGTCCTGGATTCTGACACCTGACTTATCCATTCCTTCAGACAAAGCCATCCCAAGGTCTCTAGGATGCAGAGATATGAACCACTGAGTTAAAGCAGTACCTGAAGCAACCCAAACTCCCCTCTACCAGCTGGCTGTGCAGACAAGCCCAGAAGAGAGGGATGCACAGCCAGCCTTAATGTGCCACACAGCTGGCCTGGGCGTCTGTCAGGGCCACAGTGGGGACCCTTTGACCAGGGTCCTGTGAGGCTCAGGCTGCTCTCTCCAAGTAGCCTGCACCCAGCAAAACCTGGGCTGCGTTGAAGCGTGTCAGTGACCTCAAGTGTGTCCAGGAATGGATGCTGACAGTGAGACTGGAGCAGAAATGCCCTGTGGGAACACTGCTCTGCTCACCAACAGCAGTTTTCATCAACACTGCCTGCACCCTGTGTCACCCTGAATGTGAAACAGTGGGAGAGGCCAGCCCCAGCTGGCATGAACCAAGCCACATCTGTGTCCTCACTGGGCAAGGCTCTTTTCATGCAGTGACAAAAAGAGAGAGGCAATCTCAGAGTATTCTAAAATAAGGACCTGGAGTAAACAAAGCGCAGGAAGGAATACAGAACACATGCAGTGAACGAGGCATCTAAGATCAGTTCTCCCATATTAAACTCTACATAAGGTCTTAAATCAGGGTGAAGGATAATCAGAAGTACATATATATATATATATATATATACACACATATATATAAAACCCATGTGAAAG
>JBAFWW010012404.1:0-40480 GCA_036873685.1 Agapornis canus
GGAAGTTTAGATTGGATATAAGGAGGAAGTTCTTTACTATGAGGGTGGTGAGGCATTGAAATGGGTTGCCCAAGGAAGTTATGAATGCTCCATCCCTGGCGGTGTTGAAGGCCAGGTTGCATAGACCCTTGGGTGGCATGTGAGGTGTCCCTGCTTATGGCAGGGGGGTGGGAACCTGATGATGTTAAGGTCCTTTCCAACACTAAGTATTCTATGATCCTGAGTCTATGATTCTATGAGTCTATGATTCTAATCTTAGCATCCATTTTAAAGGTAAGTGGTATACTTTTAGAGTATTTAATCTTATCCTTATCTCCCTGTAGGGCTGTGTTAACTGATAAAATTTCCCCCTGCACCTTTCTAAAGACTCTGTCACACCATGTGCATTTCACTGAACTACTAGGTTTTGCTCTTTGTCTTGGATTGTAAATATTATAACAGTGCTAGTCTTCCATCTTAGATAAAGAAGTGGTTTGTTCTTCGCAAGGAGCCTGCTTAAAGCTTGTAGCAGTGCATGTTGCATGGGAAGCACAATACAAGTGTGTTCTTTCTTCTTCAGAAGGTGTTCTGCATCACACTTGAGTGTTCACTGTTTTCATCATGTTAGAGAACAAGGAGATCTGCCTCACAAGCAATAGCAGCTAGTGGAGTGTGTCAGTAGTCAGCTATTAGCAAATGCACCTTTTAAAAGTGAAGGGAGAGATGTTGGTAAAAGACTGAACAAGAAATATGTAATTTAGATGTCAGAATGTGTCAACAGTATCACTGCCAGACTTGATCAATTGTCACTGCATGTAAAATTTACTCACAGAATTTCTCCTCCAGGCAATTAGCAGCCTGCAGTAAATGCTGGGACCATGTCCAACCACCCTTCTGGAATGAGACTATAAAATGGCCTGGAAGCCTGCCTTTGCAAAGCCAGGGACCTCTGGGGTTTTGCTGCTCAACTAAAGCTGTGCAAGTCTGTTCTTCCCTCACTTTAGCAAAAGGAATAGAAACAAGTTGTAATCACTGTGATTATACGACAGATCTCACTGCTTTAATGAAAGTTTATAAGACTTAGAATTATCATGACCCCTTATTTACAAAGACTGCAAAAACAAAACTAAGAGGGTACAAAGCCAGCTTATGTTTGACAAAGAAAACTGTTCAATCTCTGCAAAATTTCCCCAGCTAACTTAACATGGGACATTTATTGTCCACTGGTGGACCTGCTCTGTCCGCTCTTAACAGCTCTTGACCAAGTACTTGCATCCTGCTTTAGCAGCAGTGAATAGATGACTTCTGAAGGCCTCTTTCAATTCCTGACTGCAACAATGGTTTACTTCTGCTGCTTAAATATGGGTTCATTTCCTCCAAAGAAATAGTATATACACAATGTCAGTTATAAATCCTGACCAAATGATCTCATCTGCATATAGCACAGGAGGTACTGTAGATCTTGTTGACTGTCAGGTTAGGCTGTGGTTATGCAGGATGAAACCTTCCTATCCTCATTTCTGAGCACACACAGTGCTCAGAATGTCAGCCTATTGTTACAGAGAGTCAGAGTTTAAAGCAGAAATAAAAATGAGACGTTAGCACTCCATTACTAAAACTGAAGCTGCATTGTTACAAAGGGAAATCTCCCAAGCATTTTTCTGTCCTTCTCACAATGCCCTTCATTCTGGCAGAATGAGACAAATAACACAATTGAAAGGTTTCATCCTAGAGGAAGCTGCACAGCAGCCATTCCTCTAAAAAAACTAAAAAATGTCTTTTTCATGTGTGCACAGACTTACATATCGCCCTTACACATTTATGTATCTTTTATCCCACTGCTTAAAAATAAGCTAGCTTACTGTTGTATCATTTCCATAGTTATGCCATTGTTACTGTCAGAATGATCTTATAAGTATCTGTGGAAAACATTCTTAAATGTAGAAATGTTTCACTCTAACAAGTCAGTACATCAAAAGTTTTTATTGGTTCCTGCAACACTTGAAAAGCAAACCCTTTCCTCATCTGAGGCAAATCACCTTTTTTCTTTTATGATAACCAACACAGTTCCCAGACAGTTTGACTTTTTGTTTGTTTGCTTGTTTTAATGCTGCTAAAATCATCAGAAATCTTCATATGATGAGAACTATATAACACTTTACTATCTTCATGCAGCACAAAGTGAGGAAAAAATGGTGAACATGTAATAGATGTTTGATGGAGTAAGGGTGAACAAGAAGTAGTAAATTTTTGTGAGGCACAGGGAACTTACACTGTGCTCCAGTAACATATTGATATGATTTTGTGCTGGCTCCTCTTCCTCAGCTGCTGGATTACTCCTGTTAACAGAATACAACAAATAACACAAGTTACATAGCTGGCACTTCTTACTGCAGTGCTTAAAAAAAATGCATGCTCCATCTCCAGCTCCAGAGATCTCTCCAGATGTGGTGGTTAAACCAATCACGCTGCCAGCAACTAAAGCAAGTGGCATGGCCTCCTGCAAGGCAAGGATATCTACTACCTGTTTGGGTTTGGCTGCTTTACAGGACTTTCTGCAAGCATGGTAATTGCTTGTGGAGGATGCATTGCAATCAGTTTTGGAGGTTATGTCTTGTGACTGGGTGAACATTTAGATTTTCCTGATTTATATAATCATGGAATCACAGGCTGGTTTGTGTTGGAAGGGACCTTAAAGCTCATCCAGTTCCAACCCCCTGCAACTGGCAGGATACCTTCCACTAGACCAGGTGGTTCCAGGCCCCTTCCAACCTGGCTATGAACACTGTCAGAGATGGAGCAGGCACAGCTTCTCTGGCCACCTTGTGCCAGGGCCTCACCAAACTCATTATTAAATATGTCTTCCATATGTCAAATCTAAATCTACCCACTTTTAGTTGCCCCTTGTCCTGCCACTGCAGGCCTTGCTAAAAGTCTCTCTCTATCTTTCATATAACCCACTTTTACATAGACAAAGGCCACAACAAGGTCTCCCAGAAGCCTTCTGTTCTCCAGGCTGAACAAGCCCAGCTCTCTCAGCCTGTCTCCAGAGCAGAGCTGCTCCAGCCCTCGCAGCATCTCCATGGCTTTCTCTGGACTCGCTCCAACAGCTCCATGTCCCTCTTGTGTCATTGCCTCAGAGCTGGATACAGGATTACCAAGATAGAGAGTCTGCTACAGTCTCCAGTCTACATTAGAATTTCATTCTCAGGATTTGTTAACAGCTGAAGATCTGACCAATGTAATTTAATCTGGAGATAAAAGTTCCTTTCAAACTACCACTCATAAAACTGATCTGTTTGCATGTTTTCCCAATTTTAATTCAATCAAAAAAGAACCCACCAAAAAGCTGCTGGAAAATTCCTGCTGAATTGCTGGGGTAGCGTTCATCATGTTGCATAGCTGCAGAGTCAAAAGAGGAAACTTTCCCAGCCCTGAGCAAGTGCATTGGTGCTAAGCCACTAAAAGTTCCACACTTGTTGCTATCACATTTTTATTGCTTTTCTCAGACAGAAAAAAGAAGCAGCTTTATCTTAAACTTGCTACATACCAGTGAGAATTTAACATAAGTATATACTGAGAAGAAATTATTTGTCCTTTCTTTGGTATACTAAGTGTTCTGCAAGTCTCATAAATAATTTTTAAAGCTACCTGCTGTGATCAAATATGCAGTGGGGGTCTGACTAGAATACTGTGATATACTGTTACTGGGAATTCCATGTCTTACAACACATTTTCATTCTCTTACCTGATATCCTCCCACCTTCCTCCTAATTCCCATGAAATTATTGAATTTATTGTGTAGCAGTCATCATGGAGTTTACAATATGTAGCTTGTTACCAGAAGGATGACCGCATTCAAATTACCATACAAAATATCTTGTGTACAGGCAGAGAGTGATATGCTTATCTTCTCTGAGAACATCAAAACAGTGAACTTGACCATCCTATCTTGTTCAGTCATTTTATTAGTGTTGGGCTTTTTTGTGAAAAACTACAGTATAACGTTAGTCTCCGTGAGATTATATCTTGACTTTCGTTCATTTCACAGCAATTTATTGCAGATTAGAATAAATTCAAAGTATAAAAACTGCCTGTCTCAGATGTAATATTGTGTCAGATAATATCATCCTAGTAAATATTGTTTTTCGTGGAAAAAAAAAAAAAGAAAAAGAATAAAATAGTGGGCATACGTTATCCTGAGAAAACTCATAGCACAGACATTCCCAGACCTATGGATATAGGGGGATAAAGAATTGAATTGGAGCCATACTTCATATTTTTCTTAGTAAATAGTGCCCTCTGCAGCATGCCTGCAATTTCTGCAAGTACAATACACTTTCTCTCTGACCCTTAATGCATCACAGACAAGGGATGTTGTGCCAAAAATACATAATTCCAGAGAACCTGCAGAGTTCTCTCATTGCTTTGCAGTGGATGCTGTAGATCTAAATGTTTCCCAGGCTTCAGTCAGCACCAAGAAAGGATTTCTGGATTTGTGAGAGACATATTGTCTGTGAGGAATGCAAAAGCTAGTCAGATATGAAGAAATAAGCCTGTTCATTAAAACAGTTATAACAATATAATTTGGAAAATGTTTCTATACAGCTCTTTCCAGTAGTAATACTGTGCATTTGTATGGTGTCTTTCAGCCAAGGGTTTCATTTAATAGTTCCTGTGAGATTTGTATAGGACATTATACACATTATTGACACCATCTGGAATATAATAATTTTTTTTTAATTTTGCTTTTATTTTATTAAGGATTTTTAAAAGCCTCAGTATATGGTGTAATGTTTATCTGTTTAGTCCTAATTAATTTTAAAGACCTTTTAGTCATGACAGCAGTTTCTAGTTCAGATATTTTCTCTTCTGAAGTTCTCCCTTTTCTGCTGTACATAATTTGCCTTACAACGTACTGACTCTTATTCAAAGAGAACTTTTAATCTTTTATGGGTCTTGATAGTGCCTGATTCATAGAATAAGTTCAGCCAGAGAATAAAAGCATGTTGGGATAAGAAAAATAAGAGCTAGACAAACATCTGTCAGGAATCATTTAGGTATAAATGGGGAAGACCTCATGAGGCCATCTTTGTTTCCAGTCCCATTTATTATTATTCCATGAAAACCTTTGCTTGAAAAGACCTCTTTTATACCGTGTCACTCTGCTACAACAAAGATCAACATGAGTGTCTGTACTGAAGTTCTGTCATTATATGTATATGAAAAGGGATTACAAGTTGATTACTTCACAGTCCTAGGATATGGACTTCATCTAAAAAGCAGAACAGATTAGAAGACATTGAACAGCATGCTGCAACCTCTTAACTGCTTCCACTCATTAAAATATGGCTTGGGCATGTATACATTCAGGTACTAACCGTAGTTAAGACATTAAATCTACAGGCTGACCTTCCACTATGTCTACTTTAGATATCCTTCTGCTATAACAGCAAGTTTGGAAGTGCCTGGAGGTCATCTTTCCCCAGAATGCTTCTGCATATGTCATAGGAGCGGAAGCTAAGTCTTCAACCTTTCCTTGGTTTTTGGGGACATTTCACCCAAGTCCCACCTTCAGATCATCACACCACTTTGGCATTCCCTGTTTGTTTCATGCACAGATAAGAAGTCTGTTAGGTCTGTGACCTTTTTACAGGACTGTAGATGAGTAGTGATGGGTCTGCTGTGGAAAGAATCCCTACCTAGACACAGTCCTCCAGAGCAGAAAAGCAAGAGATTTTTCTCCTCCATTTCAGCACAGGAAGGGAACAGAGCATTTATCAGACCTCAGTGCAGGACATCAGCAGTAGCATAGCCCAAGTCTTGAGCTGGAGGGCAGATCTGGGGCAAGCTGCAGGCTGCTCTGGGAGCAGAGGCAGGAGATAAGGTGCTGACAAGGAGAAGCTGAGGCCAGTCATGCTCAGCACAGTGAGTCCATCTATATAGCAGTGTCCTCAAATTTGAGAAGAGCAGGCACTCACTGAGCCCTGCAACTTAAAACCAAAACAGAACATCATCAAGGACAGAGCCCTAAGCTCAAAACTGAAGAACACTTGGTCCAGAGTTTTGCAGGAGGCTCATGGCACAGAATGTGCCCCAGACACAGCACCTGACATTACTCAGTTGAAGAGCTTGGATGTGTTTCAGCCACATGCCACAGCCACAGAGTGCTTGCCATGCTAGGTAAAACAGGGTCTTCTTAGGATCTTTCACAAGAGGGGACCTCAAATAAGAACAGACAGAAAAAATGTGAACATTGTTTGATAATACATAAGATCCAAAGAAGTATTAATCCTTTCACAAGGAATAATTACATACATCCACAAAAGGGAGATTATAAGGATTGAGGAGAAATGTGGGGGAACAAAGTCACCAATTATCTGTGAAATCTTGCCATGGGTGTCAATAGCAAGTGGACAATGGAGCCCTTCTCCCAGGAATGTCCCACACTGAGAGCGTCAGGAAAACCCCTGGCTGCCTCAGCTGGCTATTTGGTACCCTTTTTGCTTTGGGTCACTGGTCTGGTCCCATTATGACTCATCAAGAACAGCAGTGTCTTACCTAGGAATACATCTATAGACCATGAATATTTGTAACTTTTCCCTTTTTTATTAAATTCATTAAAATAAGACATGCATGGTTCATGCATTGGTAGGTACACCAGGAAATTCGGTGTATCACCACCAAGAACTTTTCTACAGCTATGGAACTTCTAATAGAGATGACGTTTACCACCTCTAAAAGGCTGACAAACAGTATTAACAGGTGTTTTGCCACACAACTCAGTTATTAGCATTTCTCCTCATTGCAGCATTAAAGTGAAATATCATTTTGTTCCTATCCTTGAAAGAAATGGCTGGAGATACTGTTTGACTGTTACGGAGGTCACTGGAGGTAGGTAACTGCTAAAAGAATGAGCAGTAACAGAACTGTAAGTCTGACCTCCCTCATAGCTCTGGCCTGATATATTAATATTCAGTACTAGTATAATATTCAGTCTTGAGGAACTGGAGATTGAGTATTTTCCCTTACTCTCTCTCCTGAATATTAGAAATCCAAGTCAATATACAAGTTGCCACTTGTAATTATGTTATCTTTCAGGATTGGACAGCATCATATTATTTCAAAAACACTTGTCTTTTTGAGAATTTTCAGGCAATAAAGTATTCATTTTCTCTGAGATATTTTATGAATGTCTTTACTCATATAACTGAGTTGTATTTTCCCCAACACAATCATTCTACCTATTCATTTTTGTACCCTTATCCTCCCAATTTAGTCTGAATGTACTTGTATTCAGCAAAGTACTGAAACAATATAAAACAAAAAAAAATAAAACAACAACAACAAAATCTCAAAAAAACAAACCCTGCATGTTGTTACTGCACATAAAAGACATAAAATAGTTGTCTCCCTCAGCAACAAGTTCTACGTTCAGGACTACTCCATATGTCATACTGTGTGTTTATTGTATCAAAGGTAGATTCATAGAAGAAAGTATCTGTCTTTAACATATTTGTTAGAAAGCAAGTGTGATACAGTTCCCATCTGTTCACCATAACCTGTATTTGCAGGACAAGCCTTGGGCTGGCTTTCTCCAAGAAAGACAGCGTGAAAGCCAAGGAAGACAGTATGAAGGCCAAGCTTAAAACTTATGACTGAAAGGTCACATCTGATTGCAAGCTTCAAGAAGGTGCATTTCTACAATAGCACCCTCTTGCCTGGAGTGTAAGTTTCTGGTTGTAATACACCAGTGATGCAGGTCCACAGACAGCAAGTCAAGCTGATTGAACAAGAAACATGAAATAAAAGTCTGGAAGCAGATGCCAAACAAGCTACCAAGGGCAAAACAGCCACTGAGACTGAAATCAGAACAGGCTGTGGGAGTGAGGGAAAGACAGCTGGTGGAGGAGAAGAAAAGAAAGTTCTAATAGAGAGGAGAAAAAGTTTCTCATTCCACAGACCAACCAGAACATGTCACTCATTAAGAAAGAGTTCTCCATCCCTCTTGTTCCCATTCCGCAGTAGCACGTCATCTCTCTAGGCACACAGGATCACCCCTGAGGCCCACAAGTGTTCTAGGATGAAGATACCACCACCAAAACCTACACATCAGTTTGTGGTTGTCAAGACAGCAAGCGCAGGTCAAGTGTGCTGCAGAGACAGCAGGCATCACCATGGTGATTCAAAGTTCAGGGTTTCTGCATAGTGCTGCGATGCCAAAGTGCTGTGGGCAGGCTGCTGCACCTCCATTAGTTACACAAGACTCCTTAAAATTGTTTGGACCAGGTGTGTGAAGCTAGGCAAAATCCTAGAACTTACAGGATGCAAAGTTATCAGAAATCCAAATTATCCATGATTCTTTTTCTTAACATTTTTAGAGATAGAGGAGAAAATTTGCTTTCAGACTTTAGCTTTAATCAGTCTAGAATGTTCTTAAGAAAAGGAGCAAGAAACAAAAAATACCCCTAAATGTTAACCTCAATGTTAACCTTGCAGCATATTTGACATCAGGCTTTTTTTTTTTTTTTTTCCTGAGAAATAAATGTATTTCTTTGCATTTAATGCCTTAGAAGTAGTAGATTCACTGAACATTTCAGTTCATGCATATCTAATTGCTGGAAATACTTTCCAAGCCCAAGTTACCATCCCTCCCAGATGAGTTCCTTGCTGCCTGTAATTCATGGCAGCTAACAAAAATAAGCTTAGAAAGCAGACTGATTTCATACATATTTTCTCAATGAGTCCAAGGAACCCTAGAAGGCTTTTGACCATTCAAGGAAAACTGTTATCCTGTTGTATACCCAGGAATGCTCAGCTTGAGCATTTGGCAAAAGCATCATGGCAATGGGGTCAAGAATCTCCAAGACCAGTATGCTTGTATGCCTGTATGCCTGTTCAGTCTTGTTTAGACCTATTGAAGAGGACTTAAAAAAATTCGTATCATACTGGGTCCAGTTTGTTACAAAAAGTTAGGGACACATCTGGACAGATAACCACGTTACTCAAAAGTTTAGTTCACTGAAATAGCATTGATTTTGTGTTCATCATCAGAGTGACAGAGAGCACAAAAAAGATTGGTTTCTGTAGGAAAGTCCAAGCTCAGGGTCTCAGAGGGAGGGGACACCTCTGTTCCCAAACTGGCCCAGCATAGCAGAGGATATGTGGAGGCATTGATGGAGGGACAAGATTCTCTATGTGGAAATTCACCTGCAGCACCAACAATCCACCACTTTTTGCATCTGCATTGCCTTACCCCCTGTACCTCTTTTGAAAAAAAAAAATATGTCACCACTAAAGCTGTGGTAAACCAGTATCTGTATTTCATACGACATTGCACTCTGAGCAGTGAATGCATCACAGGTAAAAATCACAGAAAGTAAAGAGCAAAACTGATGCTGTGCGGGACATGTCACAAGTGCCATAGCATTGATCGGAAGAGAAGAAAAAGAAAGCTAAAATGCAAAAATTTGCATCATATACTTTCTATTGACTAAAAATGCTTCAGTGGCATCATGTGATTACAACCCTTTATCCTGCCGTAACTCTTGTGTTAGCAACTTAGTCCATTTGTCTGGATACAGAACAAATTGGATAAATTTTTTAGTTCTCTCAGTTTATTGCAATAATATAACCATTGTATTAATACCTTTAATAAGTTCTTACTTGGGTGATCTTCATAAATGCTTCACATTTAAAGATTTAATAAAAATGTTCCATTTAATGGTTCAATGTTATTAAAGCAGGATTTTATGGAGATAGTGTATAGTTTCATCTATCAATCTCTTTCTGTGGACATATGGGCAATAAAAGTATATGTATTAGAATTTGTCTTTAATAAAAGCCATATATTTTAGCAAGGCAATACTCTAAGAGTGGACAAGTTCATTTACAGCTTTCAAAGGGACCTATAAAAAACCCTATTCATCTGCCTTAATTATGTCAGTGCTGAGTCTTGAATTTACTCCCTCTTCGTAAATATGAGTTAAAATTTAATTTCTGGTGTTCTGCATGAAGTACACCTAAAAATTAAGGTTCACAGAACTTGCAGCTTCAAGTCAATGCAGTCTTCCAGCAACCTGCATTAAAAACTTTGGAGTCCCGATCAAGAGATTGAATGATACTTTTTATTTCTAAAGCATTATGAGAACCATAATGAGTAAGTGACTGTGAAGAGCTCCAAGTCTTTTGCAGAGTCCTGTAGATATGTCTGTAACACTGATGGTAATTCTGGCAATACACAGGTGTTGTAAGTTGCTAGCTCTGCTAATCTTTTTTCTTTTATTCCTCCAAGTTTTAAAGCTGACTTAGGCACTGAACTGATTCAGTAACCAGAAAAAAAGTAAAATATACAAGGGCATCAGAAAAAAAGAGATGTGATGGAAATAATGAAATCATTACCAATATTTAGGATGGACTCTGATACTTGAGCAGCTTTAGCACAGACAGACTAGAAATATCTTTTAGGCAGGCTAGAAGTACCTTTCTCTGGGGTCACATCAACATGTCTGAAGCACCAAGGTGGGAGAAGGCTGAAGGAGGGTGAAATCAGATTTCTCTGGAAATATCTGTGTCCTGCCTCCACACACATAAAGGTAGCATACATCTACCATGCTGTTTCCAAGCAAGATAACTGTTAGACTTCAGTCAAAACTAATTGAGTAGCCTGGTCTGTGTTTTGTCCTGATCCTACCTGGAATAGTGTGTCACACTGACTGTCTTGGTTTCAGCTAGAATAGGGTTAGTTTTCTTCCTAGTAGCTGGTGCAGTGCTGTGTGGCATTTGCTTTAGCCTGGGAACAACATTAATAACACACTGACGTTTTGGTTGCTGCTCAGTAGCACGTACTCCAGTAAAGGACTGTTCAGTCTTTATGCTCTGCCTGTGAGGAGGGGCACAAGAAGCCGGGAAGAAGCAGAGACAGGACACCTGACCCAAACTAGCCAAAGGGGTATTCTGTACCACAGCACATCATGCACAGTATATAAACTGCGGAGAGTTACCTGGAAGGTCCATATCACTGCTTGGTTCAGGCTGGGTATCAGTCAGCAGGTGGTGAATAGTTGCACTGTGCATCACTGTCGGGTTGGTTTGGGGTTTTTCCACTTTTAGTTTTATATCTCCTTGTTATTTTCCTTTTAATTTTTACTATTGTTATAGTATTTTATATTGTACTTTATTTCAATTATTAAACTGTTTTTTTAATCAACTCAGGCGTTTTACTTTTTCCTCTTGATTCTCCTTCCCATCCTACTGAGGGGGGAGAAAGTGACTGACCGAGTGGTTTCATGGTACTTAGTTGCCAGCTGGGGTCAAACCATAACACTGACTTATTGCAGAGAGAAGATATCAAACATAACACTGTCAATCTAACAAGAGATCAGGCATTTGCCATACATCCTAAGGGATTTACCCCTGTCTAGGAATGAGACATTTTTCTTTTGGGACTCTTGAATCAGGTGAGATGTACAGGAGTGCAATCTTCTGATCTGCTCTGCTGTGTATTTCCTACTTTCACCTTCACTCATGCAGACCAGTGATAAGACTCCTAAGTGTTCTAAAGAGGAAAGATAAGAGGGGAAGGGAGGCAGGTATTTGCTACATTCAGGTCTCTCCCTAGGTCTAAACACAGAAGACTCTTCAGTTTGCAGTAGGGTATCATGATCTCCACACAGAAAACTGTTAAGATGGAAGACTGCACTGACAGGGGCAGCACACTGGTCTACAGGTCTTTCCATCACATATGTTATAGGTATACTCTTGCAGTGGCATATGACTCCTTTATTTCTCCTTACAGTAAAAAGGGTATAGGAAGTTAACCACCTAGTCCTCCCAAGGTATGGAATCCACTATAGCCAGTGTAGAAGACATTTGCTGGAAAAACTGAAGGAAAAATACCTTTCATCCACCTACTTTAAGGCTTATATAGCTTTGCTGGCTGAGCAGCAACTTTGCCAAATTACAGATGTCAAAGGAGAAATAGTGTTTCTGCCTCTGCTCTTCCAGATGATGCTTATCACATGGTGGCAGAATAAAGAAGAAAGCTTTGGATACTGAAAAAAAGTCTTAGATATTAAGAAAGTTTTAGATATTAAGATACTCAGATGTTTAGAGATTACGATGCAAAAGGTAACTCCTTGTAGAAGTTGTATATTGAAAAGTACTGTGTTTAATCTTCTGAAGACATATTATAATAATTGCCTTCCTGTGATAGGACACTAAAGCTGCTTTAGGATGTATCACATGGTGAGGACATATCATACAAAAAGCTATTCATTGACAGTAATTTCATGGTTTATGAAGCTTGCTGAGCTTCAAAGAAGCTAGTCTTCTTTTAAACAGTTCCTTAAATTAAGTCTCTTTTCCCAGTTTAGAATGCAGGTTAAAAAAAGTATTTCAGAAGAGAAAACCCATTGATCATAAAGCTACAGAACTGATATTTTGTAAAGGAGACCAGCAAAGGAAAGAAAAAACACGTACAGAGAAATGGGGTCCTCAGAAAATGGGAAAAAAAAAAAAATAAATCAAAGTGTTCTATCTGCATCCTCATCACTTACCTAAATTTTTAAGTCTACCAACAGACTGGCTGATAATTGGAGAATGAATAAAACAGGGATATAGTTCTGCAAAGTCAGATGAAAATAAAAGAGAAATTTTTACAATACTTTAATCTATTTGTATAGGTGTTACCATGAAACTATGCCAACAGTAAATTTGTGCACAGCTTCCTTTCTTCTTGGTCAATATATGAAAATACTGAAAGCATCACTTGCACTCCTGGGAGGCAGGTGAGTAGCAGCCAGACATCTCTCCTGTCCCCATGGGATCATGCAGATCTCTAATATCTTTATTAATCCCTATGAACTAGTGCAGCTCTTGGCCCAATATGCAGAAATCAGGTGAAATCAGTTATGTGCTCAGATTTTGGATCTGATGGTCAATATGCTAATACATGGAGAATAATGAGTGAACACAGCACTTTGCAAACAGTGATCCCACCAGAGGGTTAGGGAGCAATGCTTTCAGTCTCATGCATAAAATTCAACCCACAGCTGTTTTAAAAAGCTGTAATATGCTTTCTTATCTTGACATACCTGAAGAAATATTATGACTCATATTCTTGAAGAGTTTTACTTCTTACATCAGTTGTGAACTGTAACCAGCAGGAATTAAGATCTGACTACCAAATGTAATTTCTATATATTATCAAAGTCTCATAAAAAAGGGACCAGCAAACCAGGACCTATGGAAATGCAGTTGCAGTGACGGATCAGACTTAAGTAAGTTTTGTTAAAGCGTTCATCCTTTTTTAACATCAGGAAAAACTTCTTTACTGTGAGAGTGACGAAGCACTGGAACAGATTGTACAGGGGTTTGTGGAGTCTCCTACATTGGAGATATTCAAGGCCCGCCTGGACAAGTTCCTGTGTGATATAATTTAGGTTACCCTCTCAGGGGGGTTGTACTAGATGATCTTTCAAGGTCCCTTCCAACCCTTAGGATTCTGTGATTCAGAAGTTTCAAATCATCCAACTCCAGCAGTTCCTAAGGTAATATAAATATGTATATACAAAGATATATATAAATATATATGTCCTATATAGATATATCATTAACATCTCTTTTAGCTTCAATATTTGACTTGCTAATTAGACATTATTTGCCATATTTCACCATTCTTTATAAACCTAATAAAATAGTTGTTCTTTGGTTCTGGAGAACTCTGTAGACACATAGGTCCGAACTGTGGTAGAGCAACCAGAGTTGTTCTACCAATGACTGGAGTGCAGACAATTTTACTGTGTTTGTAATTCCCAATTGGAATTTGATGGAAGAGTAATAGCAATAATATTCATTCTGTTTAAATAATTGCTGAAAAGGTGGCAACTGTCCTAAAAAGAATCTGTGCTGTGAGTGTTGCAGTGTCACAGTGGTATTTATTAGAGTATCTGTTCAGTTCTTGCTGGAAGCTACTGTCCATTGAGGATAAAATTAATAGATTCAGAAGATTTAGCTCAGAAAAAGCAAAAGAAACAAGAATTTCATGTCTAATGAAAATAATATGCAACAGCACAACCCAATCTAAAACAGTTGTTCAGACTGTGAACCACATTTCCCTAACAAATAAGTGATAGTTACCTCTCAGGAGTAACCTAACATTCTATGTTAAAACTCATTAGTTTAAGAAACAGATTGTACCACTAGGCAGCAAATTAGATGTAAGAACAGTAGGACAATTAAATTGCAGTAGATTTTACTCCAGATTGTTCTTTTAAGCACACACTAATGGCCCTCTAATTTCTTTAATGCTTGGTTGAGAAATTGCTCACAGACCAGTTGTACTCATGGCAGGAGTAAAGACACAATTCTGTGGAACTGAGTAATAAAACACCTTTTCCTCACACATAAGGTAAACCATATACCTGATGAAATCACAGAGTATATTGGAATATATGTTACTATATCTACAGTAGGTGTGTTATTTAATTTGATAGTAAGGATTTGTGTTACCCTATAGGTTCTTGAGCCTGCTTTAATATTTTTTTATGAAACACATTACAACAACACCTTTTTGTCCTCTGTTCAGCTGTAAGCACAATTGAAATAACAACAATAGAACATACGGTCCTTTTAAAGCAATTTTGATCAACCTTGTATAGTAGGTGACCCTGCCCATGGCAGGGGTTTGGAACTGGATGAGTTTTAAAGTTTCTTTCCACCCAAACCAGTCTGTGATTCTATGATTTTGTGAAATACCAGAAGAAGCAGATACGAGCATCAGGATAGGGATGCCTTTTTCATCATCTTGTTTTAGATAGCAATAGCTCCCGTATGTCATAGGTCATTATTATATGTCTTTGGGACAATTGCTGGTGCAGAGTGAGAAAATATGTCATGCAACTGCATCATCTAGGATCTTGTAGCTCTTCTAGCACCTCAGTCCTTTTGTGCTAATTGACTAAATCTATTTGTGTCAATTGTTTTCATATGTGGCAACTGATTTTCAAAAAGGCAGACTTGCAGCAGTCATTGCAACCACTGATCACCATCACACAGCTTAAATAAGGTGAGGATAAGAAAGAGTTTACAACTGGCTTGATATTCCAACACATCACCAGCACCTCTGTGTCAGATTGCCAAAGGCAGTGAACCTTTAATTAAACCCCTAATAAAGTAGCCTGATTTTCAAAGCACTAAAACTTCTCTAAACTTTTGAAAACCAGGCTTTGCATTTTTGCTCATACAAAACTTCAAACTGATCTTTGGTAATCCATTAAGGTAAAACACATCAAAATCTATGACATCATTTTATTTCTTCTCTCATCCTCCTTACTAAAGCCACTGCCTGTCCTTTCCTGAAAGACATTTCATTTGTTAAAGATGAAGGTATAGCATTAAAAAAAATGAGGATGTGGGAAAAAAAATTAAACTTGGCTAGGCTTTTATATTTCAAAATGCAACGTATAAATTACCTCTTGATCATGACTTTGTTCATTTCAGAAAAAAAAAAATGATACTTTTATGACCAATTTGTTCCACCCGCAAAAATAGTAGAAGGTCTAGAACATTATTAGCAGCAAATATGCACTTTTCTCCACCACTTGTGTCTCTCTGAATTGTTTCAGAGGAATAAAACTCTACTTCTAAGACTTAAATGTGTCACAATGAGAAGATATTTAGTCTAGTCACAGGACCATAAACTGGTACCCATAGTTCTGCTGCTTCTTTGGTCACTTACGATAAGAAAATCCAACTCACTGATGCTGAATGCTTCAAAATTAGACCACCGAAGTCCCATATATGAGGATGTCTGCAGCCCCATACACTAATATTAATAAAATTAAGAGTGTTTTCAGACAGTTGCTAAGAAATGTACCCATTACACACCAGTGAGCGGGACAGAGACAGAACAATGTCAAAAAGTCAAGGATAACATATGTTAGAAACATAGCCAAAAGGAAAAGGGATTAATGAGCAGACTGCTGCTTTATTTCAGAAAGAGCAACAAGTTTAGAGAGCCAGTTAGAGGGCAGTTAAGGTGAGAACAGACAAAGCAGAAACAAGTTGTTCAGCAACTTCACTAGCGAGGTCTAAATTAAACTTTTTTTCTTTATGGTGCTATGAATTAAACAGTACACACTATACTGTAATTGGAGGCTTCGATAATAGCTATGAGAAATTTTAGGGATATTTTTAGCTATGGTTCTTTATTCCTGCTTATACTTACTTTTATGTAACATAATATCATTTTATTTTACTAGGTACCAGAAAAAAATGTTGCCTTAAACTGAAAAATATCTTCACACTGTTCAAAAGGTCAGGTTGGACGAAGCCTTGTGTGGCATGGTTTAGTGTGAGGTGTCCCTGCTTATGGCAGGGGGGTTGGAACTAGATGATCTTAAGGTCCTTTCAAACCCTAACTATTCTATGATTCTATATTCCTTGTCCAGTACAACAGTGATCAGTAAATTTATGTCACAGAAGAGAAGAATTACTAGTGTGCAGTGAGTCTCATTTGCTTTCAGGTTGACAGTTTATGGATCTTCTTTTCAACAAGTGTCTTTGTCCAAGGGAAGAACTACTGGAATTGCCAACACTGTCTTCCTTGTTGTCGTGGTTTAACTCCAGCTGGCAACTGGGTTGTACCATGTAGACATTTGTATACACTCTGTTCACTAAGCTGAAATCTGTCTCTGTACCTATTGGACACCTTTCAGTTGCAGGACATATTGCTCACATCTGTCTCTGAGCTTTTGAAGTGTTTCTCTGATGTTTTATTGTGGTATTTTGGAGTCTCAGTCATCCCCTTTGCTAAAGCACCGGCAGCACCTAGCAAGCTTCTAACCTGTCGGGGTTATAGTTCAGGTCTCCTTGTGGTCTCTTCTGAAGCTTTTTTTGTTTGTTCTGATCCTTTGGTCCTTTGTCTGGGACTTGATCACGAACACAACTTGAGACACTGGTTCTCAGGTTGTACGCTTCGCTATAGTTTCACTTTCCTTTGTGAGTGCAGGTTAGATCTACTCTCTTGGACAGTTCATTTTACCTAAAGATGTAAAGGCAGCTGGTTTAGGTCATAGCAAATATCCATATAGCTTCACATCTTCTCACAACTGTGACAAGTAGTGGACATCTATGGGCAACAGGGTGAGTACAAAGGGTTCCTTCCCCTTTTATATCCAGTTTCTGGCAACCAGCAGGTCAGGTTTGTGAGCCAAGGGCACACCCAGTCCCTCGTCTGAATGTTAAGTTGGTGTTTTTATGTTAACATTTACAGTGATGCCAAGAACTCTCCTTGAGTGACAGCTGCTCATTCAGAACCGTTTTCATTGATTAGGGCTATATTTTTCTCAAATGCATTGTTTATTAGCTCTCTAATTTAATAGCTCTCTAACTCTTCCATTTTGCTGCCCAGTCAGTTGATAATGTGAGATCCCTGTGCTACCTTCTCAGGCAGCTTTTGTTTTTGACCATTGGAAACACTTTGTATCATCAGCCATTTTGGCTAACCACCATCTCTTCCAGCCCATTTGTCAATGTGTTGGACAATGCAGGACCTGGCACAGTCTCCTTCCCTGCCTTCCTCTTGTAACTTCCTTTAATTGTGAAAAATGATCAGTAGTTCCCACCTTTGCTTTTTATCCTCTAACCAGTTAATAATTCATAAAAGGACCTTCCCTCAAACTAAGGCTTTTTAATGAGCCTTTTGAGGCTTGGGAATCCTGTGAAAAGGTTTCTGAAAAATGCCATTATACAAATGCTGGGGGAAATTGTACTGAGGAGAAGGGTGGGGAGCAAGGAGATGTGTTTGCCTCTAAAACCAGTAAGTTTTTAGACTTCCTGATCTCTAAACTTCCCCTTAACCTAAGAAAATTGGGTAGTCTGCCAAAGCACTACTTGTGAAAAGCAGTATATTTCCACTGCATATATCTGGTGATGTTGATGATACAGGCTGAATGGTCTGCTTATCAATAGATTTACTGACTTTTGTTTCATTAACTCATGTCTTTGAACATGGGTCTGTAAGCAGAAATACTTTTGTCTCTTCATTGTGAACAATTCTGCTTTCTTCAGAAGGAGTCAGACCCACCTGGGGGTGAATGCAATAGTCAAACGTAAATTAGACTTGGGCAGGGTTAATGCAACCTTCTACTGATGTCCATGAAGGCACAGTCAGGGTTTATATTTGTACTGCCTAACAGGAACAGCTTATGCTGCCAGTGAAGTCAATAAAACTTTGTCATTGATTTCAGTAGGAACAGGAACACATTTGTCATAAAAGATTCACCTGACCTAATCTTTTTGTAAATAAAGAAAGAAGCTATTTCCGGAAATTTCACACTGTCTTTTTTCATTTTATTATTATTATTTCACCTGCTTTGATGGTTACTTTATTTATCATCTGGCAGAAAATGAAACTCATTTTATACTCTCTTTAATATCCAAATAGAGCTATAATGCATGTCAATGGGCTTGTATTTAGGAGTGGCACCAACACCGAGTAATTTTAATATCATATATAGTTGATAATATCTGACCAAATATTCGAGAATATGTCACTATAGAAATGAAGGTAAGTTTCCTGTGTGGCTTACAGTATCATACTAAAATACAAAAGAAACCTGACTGGGTTTCAGTTATGAAATAATAGATACTGAGCCATTTTCAAATTTGCTCCATATTGCCGAAGTGTTTAAGCAGGTGTGTTTCACAAAGTTTGTGAAACAAAAGCTCAGCTGAAAGCAGATTAACATTAGGAAGCAAAACCAATGCTGAGTGATAGTGTTTAAAAACTGAGAAACAAGAGTGGTTTTAAACAGCAACTGAAAAGATGCTTTGATGTTTTTCAAGCACTCCCATATACTCTAAAAACATGTTACAATTTTCTGCAGTTGTGTACAAACACATTGTGTCTTATATTAGTGTTGCTTCTGTAGGTCAGGTTATACCCATCAAACGTTAACCTGTTTCTTATATGAGCATGTCGGCACTTTTTGAAGATTAGGAAAACATGTCCATGAACCTAACTGCTAAAAAACCTCTTTTTTTTGTTGTTTGGTTGGTTGGTTTTGTTTTTTTTTTCCCTAGGGTACTATCTTATGGATACAAGTGGGGAAAAAAGGCAGTGAACCTAAAAACCTTGGTATACTCACAAGAGCATTCACAAGTTATCCCCTTGGTTTGCAGGAACAGGCAAACCCATTTGCAGCAAATGCGAAGGTAGGACAGACAGTGTTTGCTGAATTCAAGTGATACCTGTAATCAATACCTCCACTGGACGTCAGCTGAGAAAGGACCCTTCCCTTGCACTGTGAGATGAACACCTTCCGTCACCATGCAGAATGACAAGTGGTCTCGCTCTGAAACATGACAAGGCTCAGCAGTAGCATAGGCAGAAATATTTGGGTCAGAGACTGCTAGCATAGGCCAAGGTGAACAGCATGACCTGAGGAGAAGTTAAGAAAATCTTAAGAATTCTGTCTGGTTTTACAAAAGTCCCTAAAAGCCTTGAATTCATCGGAATTCACTGAAGACAAGTCACTTCATGCTATAAAGTGTACAGAAGCCTTTTGACAGCAGCATTTGTAATGTGTAGCTCTCTGACATGACTTAGGAAGATAAGACATGAACAATGGAGAGTTATTAACATGAATAATTCTCCATGCAAATTGGAAGCACTGCAGAACAATAGGATGGATGTGGCTTAATGGCACCAGGTTGTCTGCAGGACTGAACATAAAATATCACTGCAGGAAAGAAATAACAAAGACAAAAGTTACTAGAGCAAAACTGCTTTCAGAAATATGCTATAGCAGCTGGACCCCAAGATCCCTTTTCCTGGAAGTGTTTCCAGAGATTCAGTGCCCAGAAAACATGCCTGAAAAGCTGGAGGTAAAAGACATGCAGTTTTTCCAAACCTGAAGAACTTCAAAAACCCAACACATGAGTCTAAACATCTTCACCTTATTCACCTTTGTTCCACATCTTGGGTCAGCAGGATGATGACAGATGTATTTGCAAAAGTCATCTTAGCATCTTATATTAATCAAATATGTTGTCCCCTTCCATACAGGAAAAAAGAAGCAACATAAAGAGATGAGCAAATTAGTATTTCCACACATCATTTTGTATATTGTCTTTTCTGAAAGCAGTGTCTTCAGTAGAAAGGATATAGGTAGAAGGAGGACTAATGGAAATTGCAGGCATTGGGATAAACATCCCCTGGGGTATGTAGTTGCTGCTGTGACTTTCCCAAGACATATTTCTGCCATGTATGTTGCTACGACTCAGCTGAGCAGCAGAGCTGGTGCTAGGCCAGGTGGCAATAACTTATGCTGATTGAAATACCCATCCCAAGAAGCTCAAGGGAAAAAATGTTCATACAGTATACAAAGAAATGGCAGCTATTCACTGGCTCTCCTTGCTGAAGCCTCCAGTACTTGTACGTAACTGACACCTATAGGAATGATCATACAGAAGAAAAGTATATCCGTTTGACATTTTGGTGGGCAATCTTACATAGCAGCAAGATGCTGTCTGGAACACTCAGACCTCTTCCAGTTTATTCACTCCAACAGTGGGGATTATTTTATAACACGTGACCAGAAATAGTATTTTCTTCAGTTCATCAGGAAATAGACCGAGGCAAAGCACTGGCTCTCACAGAACAGGAGCTATGACATCCTGTCCCTGCTGCACATTCAGTGCCTCTCTGCCCCTATAAGAAATTAGAACTAGACCTTTCATAAAAAGGGGTGATTTTGCTGAGTCAAGCCAAACAACTGTGTGCCTCTTGTCTTCAAAACCTCCCAACAAAGTTTATGTTTTATTTGAAACCAAAAGTTGACAGTCAGCCAGCTCCTGTCCATCAGTGCAACAGTCACTGAAAAGCCTGAAAGTTTTCTGATACAGGAAAGGTCACCCTACCATTTCTAGTATTGTGGGTGAGTGGGTGCAGGGAGAGAGGAAAGGAAGGAAGGGAGGATGAAAAGAAGAATGGAAAGAAGGCTGCAAGGAGTGATTCTCTTATTCTAAGATTGCTGTATGTTGATGTTTGGGAAGTCTATGTTGATGCTGCCTGTGTGAGCCTTTCTGTGGTTACACAGAGGATTTTGGTCTCTGTGGTCCTACCTTCAGTGCATACTTGATTCTCTACTGAAAACTTTAATGCCAGGTCTTAAAATCAAGAAGCTGATTCCCTCTGTCCATGTGGCAAAACCAGAATGAGGAATAAAATATAAATATTTTATATTTTATATATTTTATATATATATATTATATATATTTTATTAATGTTGCAGTGATGCATCATTACTCAATCCAACACCCAAAGCACAGGTTTTCTGCCTATATGGAAGCAAGATTTCCTTGTTTGTGCAGTACATATTTATCCAACTCCCATTTTATCCTTCCCATTAATATCTGGCCCTCAGTCATCTCACTAGTCTCCCAGACCGTTTCTTATTCCCACATTGCAGCTCCACGCCTTACTGTTTTTCATTCTCTAAAGACCAAACCTCAGAAGAGTAAAACATGAAGAGTAGATTGGTCAAACACTAGTTACAGCTGACTGCTTGCTTCCCTTTTTACGAAAGTCTGCCCTTTACCTTCATTTCTGCCCTCCAATAATCTGGGCTTCAGCTGCTGAGATTTAAAGCAACTTTAATGCAGAGTTTGATTTGGGACCATTTTTTTTTGTTTTTCCAGAGGAGTGGCTGAGTTTTTCTGGTTAAACTCGTTTCCAGTATAAAAGAAAAGTTGGGCTTTTGAAGTAAATGAAAATACCTACTTTCTAAACCAGTTTACGGGAAGCAATGGGATGAAGAGAGATGAGATTGAGTACTGTTTAATGCTTCTACCAGCAAAATCATCATTTTCTGTGCAAATAATACATTATTTATGTCCTGGGCTCAGCTGTAGTAGTAATTTTTCTACTTAGTATCTGGTGCAGTGCTGTGTTTTCAACTTTAGTCTGAGAAGAACGCTGATAACACCAATGTTTTTAACTGTTGCTAAGTAATGCTTACTCTGATCAAAGACTTTTTAGTCCCTCATGCTCTCCCTTTGTTATTTCTCCTACCATTATTATTAATGGTGGTAGCAGCAGTGGTTTGTGTTATACCTTAGTTACTGGACTGTTCTTATCTCAACCCATGGGAGTTACATTCTCATCCCTCTGGGAGTTGGGAGGAAGAAATGGAGGAGTAAGTGATTCCGAGTTACCAGCTGGGCTTAAACCACACCAACTTAACAATTTCTTTTCCTACTGGGAAAACAAATCTCAAGTCAGTAAGCCTCCCTTCCAAACTACCTCTTCATCTTTGGAGCTTGAGACTAATTCACAGGTACATATATTACCAACATGCTGCTGTGTAAGCACAGATACATGATGAAGAAGAGTCCATCATGGAATAGAGGTGGCTGACGAAGTTTCTGTTTAGAGATCTAGGTGCCATAGGGAAACTGAATAGGTAATGGCTATCCCTCATCTCTCTTCCAATACAAGATCTAAGGGGCATCAGGTAAAACTTAAACAGATCAAATGAAACAAAGAAGTGGTCCTTTATACATTGATTTAAACTGTGGAAATCCTTAGTGTAGAAAGAGTGTGGGTACAAGGTGCTGTATAGGCTCAATAAGCAACTGGAAAAATCCATAAAGAATCACTGAATAGGAAAGCCTTTGGCAATGGAAGTCCATAGGCTACACATTACTGAAGACCAGAACAAGATTCTGGAAAAGTTTCACTATATCCTTACCTTTTAATCCACCCCTAGACATCTGCTGTCAGCCACCATTGGAGAAGGGCTAAAAGGACATTCCATCTGACTGGTCTGACCAGGCATAACCCTTCCTTTGTTCTTTGACACTGCCCTGGGTTCAGCAGCAGCAGTCATTTTATTTCTTCATAGTAGCTGGTGCAGTGCTGTGTTTTCAACTTTAGCCTGGGGAGGAAGAAGAAAGGGAATGAGCAAGCAACTGCATGGTTCTGAGTTACTGGCTGGTCTTAAACCACGATAGACACAAAATATGGATCTTTTATATACAGCAGTTATCTACTGCTCACTGAGCTCACCAAAGGTATTGTTCAGCTTTATGAATTCAGCTAGACTTAACACCTCAAGGGCATTTATTCTCTGCAAAGTGCTTCCAGTAATGGGGTTTTGAGTTTGTCATCTTCAGTATTTCCCATCATCGATGTGTGTATTTTCATGTATAACATGATAGTGTAAATCCAGCCTGATCTCTAGAGCTCATGATGGCTTCTTTCCTTGAAATTCTTGACATTTTCTCCACGATACTATATTACATCCCTTACAATATTCTATGCACACTCACTGTTTTCAGGGTGACTGGAATATAATGTGCAGCAAAGGAAGTCCTCCTGTATACAGAGTCTAGCTGTGGAAGTCCTTGCTGCTAAAGGCTGAACCTTCTCACACAGAACCGATTCAAATATCTCCTCCTTTAGTTGGCCACAGTTACAAGCTGGGCAGAGATAAAATCAGGGGAAAACTCTTTCTCCAGTGCAAGCAATGGTGTCAGCTGTTCCTACTGAATTCTTCCATGGTGACTTCAGAACAGTCGCATTTAAACTGGCCTTTGGCTCTGCTTGGCTTTAGACACAGATCTCTTTTTAGTGAGCCTTCAGTGACCCCATTGTTGTATTAGTTTGATGGCTGTCCATGTGCCATTTTAGCAAAAATGCAGGAGAAGTCATGACAGTTGTAGGGGCATCAACAAAGTCAGAAGCACTACATTTGTTGGAAATGTAAAACAGGCCTTGAAGTTACCCCCTAGATTAAGAAACAGAAAAAAACTATCCAGTTCCTGAAAACAGGTACTTACCTTAGCTGCATTCTAACATCAGCTTGACTAGAGTTTGACCTCAAAACACAACTATTCCTATTTCACTGACACCCTGGCAGCAAATCATAGATGCCCAGACTTGTGAGGAACTATGGCACAATCCAGCAAGTAATCTAGAATTTGCACATGGTGCAAGTCTCTCCCTAGGACCTGAAATATGCAACTTCTACTGTAAATTTTATACCGACCAAATGAATCAATGTCCAGGTTGCTGCTTAGCTGGAAGTCAGCTATGTGCTTTGCATACTTGTGTGCTTGTGACATTCAAGCTACTGTTTCATCATGTTCTGGCCCCTAAGACACCCTTTGATACTGAAGTAGTTCTGCCATGCCTTGAGCAGGGTGTCACTTGGTGTGTGGCATAGAGGTGAGAAAACTGACTTGGTCTGGCAGCTACACAAGTACATGGCATTACAAGACCATGAGATGTAACTCCCAGTCTCAAATATTATTACTTATGTATTCTTTCCATCACACTTATATTATGGGTAGTTTCAGTTGTCATCTATGAGTAGAATTTTCAAAACTGCAAAGTGTCAGCCTAACTCTGCTTCCACCAAAAGCAACAGCAGTTTTTATTGAGTTTGGTTTTGCGTGATGGCTGCTCACTATGAGGCATTTCATCTTGTATGTTGAAAGCCAAAAAAACCTCCAAACAGAAGACCCAGGGTGAAGGCATTCTGAATAAATTAAATCCTTCTTTTTATTTCTGGCTCGCATTCCCCAGAATGTTTAAAACATTAGTAAAGGTTTGACCATGAACATTTCAGACAGGTGGGGACATGAACCTGGGTTAGAAATATGGGCAGGTCAGCCATTGAATCACATAAGGATTAACTTTCCATTTACCTATGTAAATAATACTGAAGTCCTCTTACCCCTAGAGCTTATAGGAGATTTTTAGAAAAGTCTCAATTCTTTCTGTGCCATACCTCAAGGGCTTGTACAAAATTGCTGCTGACCTGAAACCTCATTCACTGAATCTTCTGGCACTTTATCCTAATGCTGAAATCATCCTTTTAAAATTAAATGATTGTACCATTCTCCA
This sequence comes from Agapornis canus, assembly GCA_036873685.1. Taxonomy (NCBI): domain Eukaryota; kingdom Metazoa; phylum Chordata; class Aves; order Psittaciformes; family Psittacidae; genus Agapornis; species Agapornis canus. Next base: position 24,896 of record JBAFWW010012404.1, read on the forward strand.
GCATCCAGCAGGGTCCTCGAGTTTCATGCCTGGTCACAGGGAGGATGGTTAAGCACTCAAACAGGTGCCCAGAGAGACTGTGTAACTAAAACCCAGCTGGGCAAGGCCTGAGCAACCTGATCTGACTGTGACACGCTCCCTGTTTTGAGCAGGAGCTTGGACTAAGTGACCTCCAGAGATCCCTTCCAACCTCAGTTAGTCTCAAACTCAATGATTCTCCATCTTTTTTTCCTTATATCCCTTACTGCTAAGGGATCTCACATAAAAAATGCAGCTATTGTAGCTCTTCCCTTCCAGCCTTAGCCTTTCATGACTTTTTTCCCTTGGCTATTCCTCTGCCATCCTGATGGTTAAATTATTTTATTATTCTCATTGTGTCTAGCCACTAGCTTTAAAGACAGCATAGACAGAACTTTAAGCCTTTCTCCCCAAACCCTTCTCCACAATCTCTGTCATCAAGACAACACAAACATCTTCAACTCAGCCTCTTGAGCACACTGTTATATGCCACCTTTTACTTATCCAGCTCTGTAAATCTACATATTCAAGCTGTAGCTAAATATTGCAGATTCCTTGTATATCGGATCTCTTGCACTCACCATTCCTTTCAGTCATCAGAGATCTAACATAGGGATCCAGCGATCTGAGTTTTATATTTGGTGTTATATCTACTTCTATACATCATTTTGTGGGGGATTTTCTTCTGTAGTCTCACTTAAGATATTTTACAGTATCACAGATTTTTTGCTTTCCAGTATCATTTCTTTGGTAAAAGAGTTCATCTCTTCAGTTAATTAAAAAAGATAGAAGCTGAAAATGAAGATTAATACCATGATTTTATCTCTTCTTCCAGTTCTTATGTCCCATCTTTATTATTGAATGACAGGAAAGGTGGTAGCAAAGATACTGGATTTGAGATTCATAAAACTTGGGGATATTTCTTGCATTTCAGTAGACCTACAGTGCAGAGCTTCAAATTAATTAGTCCAGAGACAGTAGTAATTCATTTGGAATACCTGAAGACTTTTAAATGCCTAATTCATATTGTGAAAGTAGAATACTTTAGTTAAAGCTTCCTTCTGTATCTATTTGTCTATTGAAGTCTAAAGGGTAAACATATCCAAAGGCTGTGCTAAAAAACTGCACCTCAGGAAGATGAGGATAACACTGTTTCCTCCCTCTTACCCTTCTTCATGTGCTTATGCCAATCTTAATGCCTTGCAGCCAGAAATATATTTTATTGTATGTTTCCAAAGCATAACTGGACATCCCCTCCTTTGAATGAATGTAGGGATGTAAGCAGAAATGAAGAAAAACACCAACAGGTTTTACTGCTTCATCTCTTAAAGGGCAGCCTCTTAAGAAATGCATCTTTCCTCATGCAGCAGCCTTTCAGAAGAGATTCCTACTTTCTAAGAGAACCAATGAGATTAACTTTTCTCATTTCATCTTGGTCCTGTAAGTAAAGCTAGGAAATGCAGCTGAAACTAAAATTTTCCATACAGTTTCTGTTTTCTGTGCATATGTTTGACTATAAGGTGACATGTGTGGGTGGGGGAACTTCAAGACTAGCCTTAATCAAATCTCAGCTTTTGCTGGAACTTCCCGAAGCCTTTCTCACCCTTTGCTCCTGACTGAAACATTTCGCTAGTTTTGGGTGCATTCCAATTAGAACTTCTTGTCCTACAGTACTTCTAAGTTTCATTTCATCATTCAGATCTATCCCTTCAGTCTTCCATCCTGAAGTCAGCTCTAAAATGTTACCTCTGTATCTGAGATACTGACCACAGTCAGACAAATCTGATGATTTCCAAAAGACTTCTGGTCTGAATAAAGAAGAAGAAAAAATTGATCTTCTACCAAAGGCAGTGAAGCTGAAATTGACTGAAGCAGACTGAACTCATACTAGAATCATAGAATAGTTAGGGTTGGAAAGGACCTTAAGATCATCTAGTTCCAACCCCCCTGCCATAATCAGGGACACCCCACACTAAACCATACCACGTCCAACCTGGCCTTGAACACTGCCAGGGATGGAGCACTCGCTTCTTGATACCATTTTAGTTTCACAGTGTTTCTGTGTAGAGAGATTATTTGTTCCAGAAACAATCAGCAGAACTTTCTAATGTAAGATGGTGAGCTCATTAAGTGAGAGTTGGAGAATGAACAAATAATCCAGAACAAAGTAAACTTTTTAAATCACCTTTCTTGAATGGAATAGAAAAAAAATCTTTATAAAAGGAAAAGGAAAATGTAAATTTAGAGCTAAAAATTATGATAAGAAAGAAGATACTTGTGAAAAGATGTAATCAACCTCAAAATCACTCAAAAATGCCTAGCGGGGCAAAAGTAATGAGTATTTACAGCTACGTAGTGTCTAACAGAATGGGTCTCCTTTCTGGTTGGGGACTTTAAGGTTGTTACAGAATACATGCTAAATGATATCAGAAACCATAATTTTTTTTAAGTGATAACTGATTAAATGTGCTGTGATCTTCCTCCTCACTTTAGCTTGCTCATGCCTTTTCTTTAGTTTTCTCCTTCTCTTCCCCTCACAAGTCTAAGTTTTCATCTGTGCTCCTCATTTGACATCTCTTGCCATCACAATCCTTCACTATTCCAGCTCCTGGTCTATTTTGCACCTCCTTGCATCACTCCCTGTCTTTTTCTCTTAATCTTTTTCCTGTCTGTCTGTTTCTCCTCCCAGTATGAACAACATGGATTATATTCTATCATAAAGTCTGCTACTGTTACAGCTTTTTCTCTCCTATCTCTGTTGGAATAAAATTGATTAGGGATCACATAAATGTAATTTTTATTAATTAGGAAAGATGCCTAAAATTGTAGCCAATATTCACATACAGGAAATTGATAACAAATATAAACAGCAAATTTGTCTCCTCAAAATCAGTGCAATTTTAATACAGCTCTTCCTGTTGATTTTTAAATGCATTTTTCTGAATTCTACCAGTTATTTCTAGTTTTTAAGTTCCAATATCTGTTATTGGAAAATTTTCTTTCTTTTCACCATGCACTTTTAATAGTTTATTTTGACTAGTTCATATTGCATTGGTAAGGTTTTGGGGTTGGGTTTCTTTTACCAAGCCAGCCACAAAATTTTTTATTCTTTACATGCCTTTTCATTTCTTTCAACTAATTCATCCTATACAACCAGCTGCTGCTGTTTCCTGCAGGCTTTATACTAGGAACGTAGAAGAGCTCTTTCTTTCAGAATTATTTAGCAATGTGGTCTCACTTAGCAAGTAAACCTAACTACTGATTTCAGATACTCCAGGTTGCAGAATATGGCACCTATAAGCTCAGTGTCTAGGGCTGGTTTTTTTAATGACATCTCAGGCCTCCTCAGTTCAGTTTCTGACAACTGAATTCAACTGAGCTATTTTCACCATAGTCTCTAGTGACTTCTTAACTGAAGCTACAACTGTAGCACTGCAGGCTTCCCCTTTGTGGACTGCCAATTGCTCTTGACACAACTACAATGTCATTTCTGAAAATTTGACACTCATTGGCATCAGGGTCCCTATTCCTAATTCTCCTCTGCCCTCTGCAGCAGTTCACAAAGCTCTTTGGAGGCATCTTCATTCCACTCCGTAACTCCAAAGGAGAGTTCTGTCAAACCCTGGGTTTGGTTCCCTTCTCCTGCCCCTTGTCTCTGAATAAACACTCCCCCACTGCACTTGACAACTTCACGCTTGTCAATTACAAATCCACATTTCCACTGTAGACATGAATCATTTTAGCCAAGCTAACAACCTGGCCTGTCTTTCTGACATCTCACTGTGGATATGTAATCATCAGTGTAAGCTTAATATGGTTAATCATGCTCCCCCTGTTATTTCTTTTCCTAGCTTTGGCAAGACAGTCTTGTACCATGCAAGTGTTTCAGCAAAGACAAACTTTCTACCTTGATATTTTGATTTAGTCTTGTTTCTTGAGACAACTCTTATTCTTGGGGTTTTTTTGCATATGAAGTATAACCCTACCAGTTTTCTGTTTGTAGGAGCTGTCATAGTCTAGCTGTAATCTGCTTACTATGTTTGCTATTGGAATGCTGTGTATGAGAGGGTCCTTTCGAATAATTTATGGTACAGAAACCTGTCAAGTTTTGAGATCTACACCTTTGTATTTTCTTGCATGTACCTTTGCATTTCTCTTCAAAATGTTCCTGTGCTAAAAGCCCTAAAAAGTTATGCTATAGTGAGATCAATTCAAGTTCCATCTTCTTTGCCAGATTGTGTTCTTCTGTTATCTTTTTGGGTTAATGTTCGAGTATAAGCTTTAAGAGGAGAGAACTGCCTTGATAAGAGTGGGTTTCGTGATACCTGAGTAAGAATTCTAATTTTAATACAAATGTATGTAAATTAATAAACAAATGAATAAATAATATTTCATCCTTGTATTAATGCTATGGTACTCAACAGTATTCCTGAACACTACAACATTTCAGTAAATTTTATTTTCCAAGTAAAATTTGCTTCTGAAATATTCTGAGATTTGTAATTGTTTGCATAATTCTGGTGACTGCATACCAAATTATACAGTTTAATTACATTTCCTTACTAGAGCAGATGCATCCATACCTCCCTTGTTCCACCACAAGTCAAGCAAAATGAGAATACTGTAAAGAATCTACTGCAATGGCAAAGTGTTGCATTAAGCCTGCTGTACAGCACCATACAACATATATTTTCAGTCTGGGCACCTTGGGAAATCCATATACAATACATACAGTACAAAGGAAGAGTCCAAATGAGCTCCCTAATACTTATATCTGAGTGCCAGATGATTATGCTGTTGCATGGCTGAGAAGAAAAAAAGGCGTTCTACCTATGGAGATTTATTTAACCAGTGCAGATTCTTGATCTGTAAGTAAGATTCTACAACAGTATAATTGGAAAGAACACCTACAGAGGAACATCCTCAACTGATAGGAAATAAAAATGTTGAATTGGCAACCAAAGAACATCTCTCTATGTATCATGGAATCATTTCCTATGCAGAGGCACATGGGAAAATTTTAGGAAAAGGTGGCAATGACAGAAATAGCTTATGAAACAGGAATCCTACATATTATACAAACTCCTTAAGGAGCAGAAGTAATTTAACTTAGGGCTTTTTCCTGAATTCAGATGAATGAATTTGCTCTCATTAAATGCTGTGTGGCATACTATAATGTAACGTAACAATACCCTTTGCTGAGTAACATACCAAATGTGTTTAAGGAGATGCCAAGGTAGAGAAAATAAAAGAAACCTGTGTTTTTCACCTTCCAGGAAAGTTCTTACAGGATCCAGAACAGATCGACATTTTTATCACTATCTGACTATTTTTTAATATATCTTCTGCTGTCACCTATCTTCTAGTTTTCATAAGTTTGGTTGGGGGAACACAGCACTACACTCTTACAAGTCCTTCCTCTGCAGTAAGATCAAACCTCTAACACTTCCATTTTCAATCAGATAGAAAATTATATTCTCCTCCAAACACCCTGTGAAGAAAAGAGAAACACTTCCATTGGTTTGGATAGGTTCAAAACTGAGGTTCAAAAGGATTTCTTTTTCTGAGTTGTTCTCACAGAATAAACTACTTAAAGGGAGGCAAACGTATACATAAATTGTCATCCTAAACACAGCACAGGATGATGTCCTTGACCTAGTTACCTTTACCTAGTGATATGTTAGATCAATGGCATAATGTCAGTAATCAAAATTGAACCTGAAAATAAGTATTGAAAGAATGGGTTCAACTTCTAGATACAGGCACAAACAGCTGAGCTACACAGCCTGCTTCCTATTGCCCATGGGTTCACACACATATAGACATCCTCCTTGCATGGCATCTTACCAGCTTGTGACCCAGTGTGGTAGATAGATAAAATCTCTACATCCCAACTACTGAACCTAAGCTTTATTTTTTTAATTCTCCAGACATCAGAATCCTCCTCTGATCTTCTTTTATCTGGTGAAATCCTGAAATGTTTACTCAGCTTTTCCCCCGTGCTTCATCAGGCAGAAAATTGCCACACTTCCCACAACTTGCTTTCCCCAACTTTCCAAATTCACTATTTCCAGGGAGTGGGACAAGGGTAGCCAGCTTGTTTCATCATGAAACGTCTAGTAGGCTTAGATCTCAAGTCTCCAGGTCTTCAAAGTCCACTTAGGTCTACTGGTGAGCATTGACGATTGTCTGTAAGTTGCCTTTGTTTCTCTGAAGCATTTTCTAGCTCCTTTACACTCCTCTCTCCTCTTGTCCAGCTGCCTGGGACACCCCCAGCTGTGGCTGAATGTGGTTTTCCCCCCAAATGGGGAAGTTCCCCAGAGCAGACAGCACTTGCAGAGAAACAAATTAAAGTCTCCAGTTGTACTGAGCATTGAAAAGATTCCCAAGGGACTAACAGAGGGACAATGAATTTCCTCTCATGAGCTACCTCTTCTCCGAATTTTCTGTCACACTTCAGAAAAAAAACCTCCAAAAAGCAAACACTGAAAAACATGTACAGGACTCACAATAAGCCTAGCAGAGGATGCCTAAGACAACAGAGGAAGCAAGGGTAAAGCGGATAGGACATTTCTTCCAAATACTGGATTTGAAAAAATAGCCTGGCCTTCTGGAAACTTGACCTCAGTAAAGACAGGAAAACCTGAGAACCACATTCTGCTCTATCACACTAAGCAGCAGCGAGAAGAGCTGAAACTCTCAGGAAAGCTGGAAGAGAGAAAGTTGGCCTGAGTAACAATTTTCAGATCCAGCCAAAGATATAGAATGAATCACAGAATGGTTTGGGTTGGATGTCTTTGGAGGAAGTAACTCATAACAAGAAGGCAGGATAGGCCAACCTAACTGACCTTGGAAGGAGTCTGGCTGTGTCTGCAGATACAGCTCTGTTGTTAATGATGCTCCTTTTGTGAAAACACTGCCCTATTGCTTACCCTGATTGCAAAACATGAATCCAGTCCTACTTCCAGAAGAGGCAATAGAAATTCACCTCAATCATTAAAATTGAGATCCATACTGTTTCAGACATTATTATACTGCATTTAGTTTAACCCCACTGAAACACAGATGAGGCTAGGAGACAGTCTCTTCCTTTGGTGTCACTTTTTTTCTCTAATGTCTCTTGCTTTGAAACTTCCCCTTTGTTCCACTCTATACTATGCTGTGTCTTCACAATTCATAAACTTTCTATTCCCCACATTCTTTTTCTTTCATTTTGGTTTAATGATTCACCCGCATCTTCTTCAGGGTCAAGAGCAGCTTCACATGATATGATGTGTGAAACGTGGGGGCATTTACAGGAACTTGGAAGCATTTCTACAAACATTCCTATCAAGAAAGGAGCTTTGAAAATCGGAATTTGGTTTGGGTTTTGGCTTGGGATTTCTTTTTTCAGATAAATTGGTTTCCCTTTGTAGAAAGAAAGAAACTAAAAATAATCGTTATCCTATCTTAATGGTATGAGAAGAGTTTCAGAAAAATCTTTAACTAGCAAAACGCCTTTTTGAGTCCGATAGTGACATCTTTTGTTTACACTGGAGTAGTGCAACCAATATTCTTTTCTTTGGATGACTGCTTTGAGGAGTAAATTTTATAGCTGTGATTCAGTGGAATTCTTTCACCCACAATTCCTGTTCTGCCTTTTCTCTCATGTCAGTGATGAAATGAAGATGCAGGCAAACAAATCTGGGCTTGTAACTGAATCATATCCTGAAGCTTCTCACTTGATACCGCACTTCTTGTCTCTACACTGCATCTTGACATAAAAAAAAACAAATCTTCTTCCAAATCCTTATGCTACAGATACAATTTCATGCTAAATTATTACTTTCTCCTCCTACTTTAAGAAGGCATGAGTGAGAACGAGCCATAGGGAAAAAGTCTTTATTAATAGTTTCCTGGGGGTGTCTGTCAGTATGTCTTGTCATAATCTGAATCAGGGACTTTTATGTGAAGCAAATGAAAATGGAAGAAATTAAAATTAAGACTATGAATCTTAACTCTAATATTCCCTTCTTGCATGCAGAAATAGTTTAATAGTAGCTTCATTACCAAAGAAAAAATGAACTGTAATCAATCATGTAGCCAAAAGCGCTAGAAGGAAAATACGCTGTTCAGAGTAAAACAGCCACTTTGCTATTTTGTATTAAGAAACTTCTTCTTTTTTTAAAAAAAAAAAAATGACAATAAAGCAGTAAAATAAATGTAAGTTAGAGACTGCACATGACTTTACTCACACCAGTGCTGCCTGGAGAAACCCAGGTCTGGGTTTAATCTCTCACAGAATATTATGTTCTCCTTCTCTTCAGTTTGATGAAATAAGCAGCAAGCAAATAATATAGTGAAATATTCAGACCCATGAAAAGAACATGACTCTTACTTGTACAAAGTAGAGCACTGACATCAATGCACAAGTATTTATGCCAGAACTTTTTAACTGCTATCTGTTCGTAGCCCATGTCCTGCAGTCTTGCTCCACCATGGATTTGAACACATCCAAAATCTCAGTGAAGAATACCCCACATCCAGGTCAAAATTCTGCCAAATGGCTATACTTTGTTTTACATCAGTGAATAACCCACTTCAAGAGAGTCAGCCATCAGAAGACACATTTTGGTCAGACTGACACACAGCCTGAAGCTATTGTTACCACACTGATCTTTAGTACATAACATTTCAAGCCTCTAGGCAGCAAGTCTGGGCACTAAGGCCATAGCAAGCATAAATGTCGCATGATTTTAATCAAATATGTTTATGTTGTAACTTCAAATAACTTCTGCCTGGTATAGCACAGTTATTGGTGAAACCAGCACCTGCTTCTAGTCTACTGCCACTACACCAAAATCCCTTGACAGACTTGATTCTTCCTCTCCAACATCCCCTGCTCTGCTTCCCTGTCTACAAGTCACCCTGTTCTAAGGGCAAATTCCCAGAGACCTCTATTCCCCTGTTCATTATTTTCTCTGAAAAGCATCTGCCAGTTCTTAGCACCAAATAAGTATTTATTTTTCAGACTTGAGAGAGCTGAACCTTTCTTTCACCAGCCACAATGCGCTGTTTACTCTGGGAAACAAGTAGCTGTGTGGTGATCAAAAAGAGTCAGACAGAATTTTTGCCACCTGAACAAACGTGTAAAAATGGACACAAGCCCCTCTGTCTGGAAGGCTGGCACCTTGTTCATGGAGACAACAGGAGAAATGGGCATCTCCACTTCCCCGCGTTCTGTCAGCTGGACTGCACAAAGCATTGGTACCCATGCCCAGAGAATGGAAAATCTCTGCAGTGCTGTGCTAGGCTAAGAAAAGGGACCCCCTGCAATTATATCTGCAGCTCTTCTCTGCTCTCAAAACTTTTCTGAGTGGGAGTAGTGAGTGAAGCAGAAAGCTGGCTTGGCCCCTGAAAGTGCCAGATGGGCACTGGAAAGAAAGTTTGCCATAAGCAGCAAGCCACAGAGAGCAACTATCCAAGAAGGGAAAGTCCCAGAAAGTCCCAGCAGGAAAAAGGCCTGTGAGAAAAACAAGTCACAGTCTTATCCAACCAAAATTGGCTTCTCTTCAGTTATGATTGAACATTCATTCTCCCATTCCCTGAAATACTGAAGGGAATGCCCAAGTAGCAGACACAGATGGAGGTTAACCAAGCAGCTTACCGTTCTCCCAATGTTTGTGGTATCTGTATGATGTGCCTTTCCCTCAAGTTCATGCCTACATCTCTAAATTAGCACTGTAGGGTGCACATGGACCATTTGCTATTGATATAAAACATCAGTCAATCTACTTGTCGTAGCAGAGCTGCAGTGATTTTCAAATCATTTCAGACAGGGAAATGCAACAGTTAATGACAGCTATTTAAAGGAACACCACACAATGTTTACACTAACCAGCACAAGTAGATTCCTCATAACACACAGAGGCAAAAGGAAACCTTCCACAGCAAGGTCACTTCCATTTTCTTTGCTGCCAAGCCAGCATCATACTTTGCCTTTGATCCCTGAAACACTTCCTTTTGCAACACTGCATTTTGCTATCATCCCATTACCTCCCACCCAAAGACTGGAGGAAAGTGCAAAACAGCATAAACATGATCCCAAATTTGGGCACTTGCAAGATATCCAAAGTTATTCAGTTTCTCTTTTGCCATAGACTCCCTCTGAACAGTGTTGGGCAAGTTGCATCATGTCTGTGCTCAGTCTAATGCAGGAACAAGTATTTTTTCATGAGAGTGCAGTAAGGCAATTACATCAAACATTGTGCTGGCAGAGTCATTCGGATACCATCAAATAAACACAAAACTGTTCACAAGCTTTTATGTGCTCTTCGAAAAGAGCGGCTGGGTGGGGAACAGAGGGGTTTCCCTTTATTGGAGGCCGAGTAGCAATATTTAGGAGTTTTTTGTCATTAGTAACCTCATCTTGACCTGTCAGTTTCAGAGAACACACGTGGCACCTTTTTTCATCCTCGTCACCTATTGCCTCTCACTTGCAGAGGATGTGGGTGCTGTGGGCTACCAGAAAATGTTGGTAGAATACGTTCCTCTTGCTTGAGAGCACATTTCACAGTGAAACTAACCATTCATGAAAACTCCATACTACAGCCTTGGACCTTGCTCATTTCTGGATGGGAGATACCAAGCAAGCCAAAATGCAAGTGCAACTTCGGGACAGGAACACTCTTGTCTCTGACGCAACCTTCCTTCAGTGACAATGAGCTGAAAACACTGTGCTGCTGTCCTGGGAAGGAGAGAAAATGCATCAGGAATCTTCTGTCAGTTTTGGCAAATACAGGCTGTACAAGTCAGCGCCATGGTCAAATTCAAACCACTTGCTATGGATTTCCAGTAGTACAGATTCTAACCATATCAAATCCTAACTGACATCAAATTGAAATGCAATTGCATTCATAATTTTCTCCTCTAGCTGATTGGATACCATCTTTGAGCACAGTAAATATAATTTGTCTTCCTCCTGTATGTCTGGCAAACCTTTAGATCCCCAGTGATGACTGGAACCACAGAAATGTGAGACGAATCCTTTCAAATGTGCCAGGCAACTCCTAAATTTAGGCAACTAACTGACCTTCCTGCATATATGCAGTATTTTGAAAGCCCATTGAGATTGGATTATTGAGTCTCTCAATTAACTTTCCTAATAATGGGAGACAAGAAAAAGAATTGTTTAGAAAGGGAACTGTATAAGCCTTACAAATCAAAACTGAAAAACTACAGTCCTAGATGGAGGAAAAACCCTCTTTGTAAAAAAGCATCTGGGATTCCACAAAGCAGCCATGGAAGTTCCAAAGTTACAGAACTGGTAGTGATGCACTAATTTAATTAAAGGGGTTTTTTTTATGTTCTAGATCCAACAAATGTGTCAAGCTTCTGGACTCTCACAAAGGCAATATGCACTATACAAATAAAGGAGGAACTGGCTACATCATCTTCATTGAATTAGTTATGTGCAAACACCTAGCAACAAATTCTACTTTGGGGGGGGGGAAAGAGGATTCTGTGCTTTAGTGCAGGTTTTATATTCTATCCTTCTATTACTTCTGTGAATTCATGCTTTCCATAGAACTATATGCATATGTACATATATTTAGGGATTAAACGAAAAAGAAGATCAGAGAAAATGAAAGCAAATTTATGTGACTGGACATGTACTGGTTTTACTCTTACATACTAGGTTATTGAAGACTTGGATCTGGATAAGCTATGCTTGGCACACCGCCAAAGCAACAAGGCAAGCAAAGGTACCTTCTATAACATCTGTAACCTACCCAGTCTCCTAGTTACACAGGCATAATGGGAAGGATAGTGACAGCATGTAGTGATTTATCTGGAGCCAATAGGCCAGAAGGGAAATTTTTTCACACGCCTTTAAACAAACCGTGTCTTCAAGGGTCTATATTTGCTTCATCATCAAGTGGGGACTTCCCTTGAGGCAGAATTCCCTAGCTTCTCTGACATAGTTACTCTCCAGCTGGGTCTTAAAGGGACTAGAGTAGCTCCTATGAATCAAACCATTGACACTTGCAGTTGAATGAGCTACCTAAAGTGCAATGAAAAGATTAGTTAGCATAGCGCATCTACGTAAAAAAAAAGGTAACAAATAAAACCCCACAAATGGCAGCCCATCAGCACACCGTTAGTCAATTTCTGATGTAGCTTTCAAGCCAAGGCTCAGTTACTTATGGCGAGCACAGAAATGATTGGAGGAAGTCCAATCTGTGTAAAATATCAGTGAAACATTGTAAATTCATGCAATTTTTGCATGAAGATGCAAAACACCCTTGGCAGACTGCCCCAGTAACAGTCACAAGTGAGCTGAACTGGAGAAAGACTAGGAGAGGAAATCATACTGGTCTATTTCTTTAAAGGACAGTTAGCAAATTCACTACAAGAGGAGGTTGGTCCTTAAAAAATGGACATGGGAACTTTCTGGGACAATTTGTTTTAATTTGCTTTACAATAAATGGGTGGCATTTTATTTTATGCTTCATTCCATGCTTTATCTCCCCACACACTTCTAGAATTCCTCCAAACCACAAACCAATCCTTCAACAGACAAGCTTTTGAGCTTTTCCCTCTCTTCTCAGAACTCAGCCATTCTAACCCAGAGCCACTCATGTTTCAAGGCAGCCAGACTTTACACTCATCGGTGTACTTGAGACATGCTCCTATACCAGGAAATACCTTCATTATTCTAAAGCAAGAAAGCAACAAGAAGGTGATAAATGTGGTGCAGACAGTATGATGTAGCAGTACACATTTCTGTGAAAATTATGTAAATAGGTAAAAATATTATTATATATTACCTATTAAACAGGTAAAATAGGTAAAATTATGGCTTTCAATATTTCCTTAGAGATTAACCACAAATCCACAATACAGGTCTGGTCAGTTGGCTGCCTGCTAGAAGAGCTGACACAGAATCCCTTTGCTGGGCCCATGCTGGCCCTGCAGAGCACCCATAGGAAATGTAAGAAGAGAACTGTACAGCTTCGTGCAGTTTCTGGAGAATTAAAGGGAAAGATGTTATGTGTAAGGTCCAGAAGACATAGGAAGGCTATCCAAATGCCCAAATTTTGTCTTTGTCAAAGCCCTGGGAAACAAGGCTGGCTACTGACAAAGGGATGGGTGTACTCAGAGAGACAGCAATCATAAGGGCAACAGCAGTAGCTGCTTCCACCATTCCTCTGTTGCCCCAAAAGCATCTGAAGTCTCTCCTAACCCCCACTATATCTGATCTCCCAGTTCTTTATTTACGTCTTGTCTTTGAGCAAGTACTGGCAGTGGGCTGGTCCTGGCTAACATGCTGCTTCTGTAAGTCAGCACAGTGAACTTGGTGGCACTACTCATGTGAGATGTTCTGAGCTACCAAGAAGGAAGGAGTTTTCTGAGCAGGCATGGAAATGAAACAATGTTCAGTTGCAGAATACAAATACAAGGAAAGGAGGGCTCAAGCAGCTCCTGGAGAAAGGGAGGCCCCCAGGCTAGGTGGCACTTTCATTATTCATAATGTAGTTTCATTATGTATGTGGTTCCTTTGCTTTCTCTTACAACTTCCTTTTCAGAAGCTTGTGCGATGCACATGCTAAGACACCATGCTCCTACTGCACCTGGAGCAGCCTGAACAGCACTGCCAGACTCCTCAGGATCTGTTCCCTTCTAACCCCTTCATGCAGGCTCCACTATTTTTGTTGCATTTTCTGTGTGGGCAAAACGACTCTTCTCTTTGGAGTCCTTCAACATAAGCCTCTGCAAGACAGATATAAAGAAAGCCAAAGAAGCCCCAGAGTGTGCAGCAGGACACATACTACTACAGCAGCCCAACAGAGGAAGGAAGGAAGCACAGGACTTTTAAACAACTTCTCCTTTTCACAAGGCTTTTTGCAGGCCAGCATTGTAAGGTGAATAACTGCAGAATCAGGCTGCAATCGGTTCACTACATAGGATATTCAGACTCAAGGGATTCAGTTTTAAGTTGAGTACCTTTGAAAGCTTGTTTGTGTAGGTTTTGGGCTTTTTTTCCTATTTACATAGAAAAGACACCATACAACACAGCTGACCTCAACTCCTGCAACAGCTCCTCCATAAAAACAGTGACTGACAGAGGTTGAAAAATGCTTTGGTTTTGTCTGGTTTGTAGTGCACACTACTCCTAGGACTCTTAACATTATTTATTAGGAATATTAAACTGGCTTGTCTCATGGATCAAAACCTACAGCCACAAATTGGCAAGGTGTATCAGGTGAAGTTCTGTCACTAGGTTCATGTTAGATTTAGAGACAGTGGAGATTCAAATCCCAAAATGATTAGCTCATCCTTCCATCTTTCAAACTAGGCAGATGAGATGCATACATGAGTCCTTTTTTCTGAATTTGGCTTCACTCCCAAGGAAGAGTTTTGGACAACAGACACTGAACTATAACTTCATTGAAAACTGGGATAAAATCTTTCAGCTTGTATTTTACAGAGGAAGTGTCTATGATTGTAGCTGTGCTTAGATGTTCTGCAGTAATTATATACGATGCTGAATAGCTATTTTAATTAGTGCTAATGTAGGATCTCTTAGACTGTATAAGGACTTCCAACATTGAATAAACTGCCAGTAAAATTGAAGATGTTTATGTCTCTTACAAATGGGATCTTGAAGTACGGATGTTGACTTAATAAACACAGGCTATTAAACAGTAAAAGCTGATGTTATGTAACTTGAGTATTTAAACCTTGTATCTCACTGATGTTAAGAGCAAGTGAAAACTCATACTCAAGTCAGGGTAAGTCCTTCTGTTTACAAAACAATGATCTCATTTATTATCAATAGTGATGATTTGCATCTAAGACTCACAGTATAGGTTTCATTCAAGATATTTGGGGTTGATTCTGGGTCTTACTGAAGGCTTTATATCAGGTTTCATGCTACAGCTGTTAGTCCTGTTCTCTCTCTGAATGCTGCAAAGGTCACTCTATTTGGAATATCATGTACACAGGGAAATCAAGGCTCACTTTCATTCTCCTTTCATAGCTGCATGAAATCACTTACACAGAACCATTGCTCTGCACACACCCACACTCTTTAAGAACCACAATGATTAAAAAGATTTGGCACATGACATTGTACAGTCTTGGGATCGGAGGACTAACAGTCTTCAAAGCCCAAAGCTCAAACACACACATGCTGCAGCTCAACCCTTGGCTTTGCATACGTCTTTCTAACTCGAGGGGAAGCCTAGAGTAGCATCTCTCACACATGGCAGCACCACTACGACTGTCACAACTTCTGCTAGATGCTGCTGGCTGTGAGCCATCTTCCCCTTTGTGTAACACACCTATCCCTTCCCTAGTGTGGAGGGGTTACGTATGTTGTGTATTATACTTTCAGTCTAAAGCATTCATCTACACAGGCCTTGCCTATGAGTTCTGCTGTGGGCAAGGAAAAAGTGATGTACACTTGACATCTGAGTAGACCACTGCCATTTCCTTTTCATTGCACAGATACTCCACCTCCAGAAGAGCTCCCGGTGGAGCCCTTGAATGGGGCAATGGGTAGTCCAGTAACAGAAATGCCCC
>JBAFWW010012404.1:40580-54443 GCA_036873685.1 Agapornis canus
GTGATGCCAGGTGATGAAAATAATATGAATACAAAAAACAACAGTCAGCAAGGTGCTTGTACAGACAGATCTTGGACACATGGACAAGCATGCATTCCCACGTGTTTTAAACAATATAAATGTTGTTTTCATAATATTTATATGAACCCAAAATGTAATTGCAAGCAAGCAGTTTTCCAGAATTCAATTCTATTGTGGAAGTGGGAAAGGAAATAATGCTGTGGGGTACACAAAGAACTAACAAGATGTTGTTCTTCTCCAGAGGCATTTCAACATAGTGAAAGAATGATTTCATGTTTTATACTACTCCAGGGTGTCAGTTCAAGCAAGGAAGTCGGATATGGTAATCAAAACAAAACTGAAATTTGTTTTAAAGAACAATACTTTCCAAAGCAATGTCATGAAGAAAGGACACTGGTATTAGCAAGCCAAGTAGCAACCCACATCAGAAACCATCAGAAGCGCTTTAGAAGTGCTACCTGCTGTTGTGCATGCATGAAAAGAAATTAGTCACTCCATCACATGGGATGAAACCATTAGTGAACACTGCAGGCAACATATTCACACACCCTTACCCCACGTCATGCTCCAGCATACGTAAGGCTCAGCAAAACCCTGGCATGTTTCCAGAGGGCGTGAAAACAATGTTGTACTTCAGAACGTTTTGCTGGGAGAATGGCTTGACTAAACACCTCTGCAGTATAACTAGTGACACCTAAGAGGTTATGCAAGCAGTCCTGTGTTTGTCCTTTGATTTTATTAGAGCAACACCCAGAGGAATCCAAGTGTATTCCACTGAGTTAGGTACCCAGTATTATGCAGGTCTGCCTGTACTGCTACAGATGAAGTAAACAGTTTGAAGTCTGCCATGAAATGTGGATGACTGAAGGAAAGCAGTGTAGACAACACATCTTGGTCAAAGGTTTTGGTAAACAAACTAATAAAGGAAAGAATCAGTTTCTATTCATCTCAGGCCAAATGTTCCTACTCAGCTCCTGTCATTGCTAATAAGGTAGATGACTAGTTATCCATAGAGGTTTTTATTACCTTATTTCTTTAAATTCAATATGATGACACACTTACACAGACCAGAACATGTAGTATGTATTCCTGCTCTCATTTCTCTCATCTTTCCATCGATACTTATTTTTTATATCCTTTCTCACAGTTAAAAGAAACCAACTCAGATCAAGAGATCATCATATTGTGTGGCAGCAGACCTTCTAAGATCAATTCAAAACTGCCATCAGCATTTACAGCTCTTCTGTGAAGCAGCACAAAATTGCTCAGTCACAGCAAAGACATCCTTGAGCCTGCCAGCCTCATGACCCTTGGTCCTTTCTCATGCAAGGGGCACAGTGCTGTCAGCCTTCATACCACGTGTGGACCATGATTCCCCAGAGCCACAGCAGCAGCAAGAGAGGTGTAACAGAAGTGGTTTCTGTCCTACAGCTAGCTGGGGCAGAGGCAAAGCAAAGGTGAAGGGAGACTGGGAAACAGCTGTGGGTGTTTGGCTGCGCTTCCTCCCCTTGCTCACCTGGAAGACCCCTCTTGGGCACTAACCTACCTTTGAAACAAGCATTCATGACAGTGTTTTCATAACATTGATGCTTTAAAGCCCTTTTTTCGAAAGTGGCCTTTTGTTTCTGGGTGTCCAACCGGAGCTTGCTCTCAGTGACTGTCTACTGCCAAAGGGTCTCTACAGAATCCACTGGAACAGTGGCTGTGTGCCCCCTTGGCACTGTCCTCTGCTCCCCCTTTTTTCAAGGTAGGCACCCAAAAACCAAGATAAATTAACTTATATTAACTGAATGAATGCTCAAAACAGGAGTCTACAAAACTTTCACCTGGCCAAAGAGATTGTCAGTGGCACAGATGAAGTGTTCTTGCTTCCTAGCCCTGCACATATCTCCCTGACTATTTTGTCTCTAAAGAATTTTCCATAATTGCATTCACTATCAAAAACATTACTGCATGCTTTTCCAAGTAAAATTCTCATAGCAGTACTTAGAGAGGGAGGAAAAAAAAGTAAAGAAACATATCTTGCTATCTTGCCACAAGGTAAAACTGCTGTACTAAGAGATTCTCTGATGGAACAGAGCAATTACAAGGAAAACTAAAAGAGCACCATGATGTCTCGCTATCCAAAAATGTATGGAGAATCCTTTAGGGTAAGTGTTTGAGTTTGCAGTGAGATGAGAGAGAAAGGAGCTCATCTCTCTTTCGTTTTTTGACTTTGGTTTTTGTTGTCATCATCTTTGGCTGCCAAACAGCAGCTGCTACACTGGTCTTCAGGTTGAATCCCTGAACCACAGCAATTAAACCCAGAACAAATTATATAGACTTGTGAGATGGTGTGACACAGGATGCTAAATGACGATAGGCCACAGAAAAGGTCAAAAACCCGATGGGGGAAGTAATGTGCAGTTGAGTGCTGTGAGAGCTATGCTGAGTAGCTGCATGGGTAACTGAGTTTGGGGGATTTCTCAGCTCTGCTCATTGCTCTTGGGGTTTGCAATGCTGCAGGTAGCAAAGAAAAAAGGGGGAGCGGAAGGAGCTGGGGGCACAGATGTATGGTAAGGAAGTAATTCTAAACTGTGACAGTGCTGTTGCAGCGGTGGTGGATCTGCACGACTCGGTACAGTGCTGCAGGGAAGTAAGTTTGTGCTTGTGCTTCTTGTGTAGGAGGTTTGAGCACAAATGGGGATACCAAACAGCAGAATAAAAAAGGATAAGAGTATGCATGTAGCTATATGATTAATGCCACCTAATACATGGGACTTAGCTGTCTGAAACATATGCTGGTCTTTGCCAACTATGTCATGCAGACCAAGCGTAGAAGCAATCTAAAGTAACGGGGCACACTGATTTTAGTTCACATTATAGCAATTAACTTAATCAGTATTTTGCAACCCAGAACTCTCAAAGAGTAAACACCAAGCACATGCAAATCTCTGAGTTAACAACTTGTACGAATATGTAATTTTACATCACCCTAAGGTACCTCCACTCTGCCATTTGCCAAAACCTCATCTTGCTTGGACTATAAGACTGTAATATTCCACCTTGCAGAGCAGTTTACCAGGCCAGGTTCTGCACATGTGCTGCAATAGTACCTGCCTTTCTGCTTTCTGTGCAGGCGGAGGAGGCATATATGGGCAGCGGTTACATTTCTGTTAAGACTACCCTTTCACACCTCTGATGAGTACAATCCTGAGGCAGGGGAGTAGCTATCAGATACAGTAAAGACTTACAGTACATATTAAGTATTATAAAACTTGTATTTATCTGAGCACATCAAAACAATGAGCATCACAGCCCAGCCCTGCTTCATGAGCAGTCCACAGCAGCACTTGGGCTGAAAGGTTGGGATACAAGGAACCATTTTCCAGGGAGTCACTAACCAAGCCCCAGCTGCTTCACAGCACAGCCCTTTTGCTGGCTGCAGCCTGTGTCGGGGCAGATAACAGAAGAGCAGACATGGACATCCAGGCAAAGAGGCATCAGGCTCAGGAGTCACAGGGCCAAGAAAGGCCTATTACCTGCAGCTAGGCAACAGTAATGCACAACCAAGTAGTATCAGGAATATGACCTGAATCTTCTTATTCCCCAACCATTTTAGCACATCCGGAGTGAGCAGCTACTCACATCCCCCCAATTCCCATACCCATATAGTCAGCAGATATCTTTTCCTGAATGTGCACATGCCAGTTTTTTTAATTTTCCCCCTTCTATGTTACAGCCCAATGATTAAGACTGGAATTCAAACCCTGCTTCCCTAGAGCAGATTCTATCACAGGCTTCACACCTCAGTGCACCCCAGCCACCAAGCCCCATGGTGCTGAAGAAGAGCAGGAGATGAGGATGAGATGAAGTCAAGGGACCTCTATGCTGAGGCGACTTCAACCTCTGGAACAGAGGTGAGGAAACAGCAACTCTCACGCAGCCAGGCTGTAGCCTGGTGGCTAGCCCTGGTAGTGCAGAGAGAAGTTTGGATCCCAGCTCTGGCTCAAGGCACTGTCCCTTCAATCCACACTACTTAATCATTACCTAAAACATTCCTGGGCAAACCCGCAATCAGAAAGTTTGCTCCAGGTGGATTTTAACCATAACAGACTGGCCGGCAGAACAGTTTAAAGGGCTGGAATTTTGCACATAGGCAGATTGAAGGTGGCTATATCTTTTGCCTAGTCTCCCTTATTGTCTAAGCATCAGCTTGTCTATGCATTAAATATAAACCATTGTTCTTCGTTTGTATTGAATACTATGGCAACAATATCTGTTCTATGAGCAAACTGTTAAAAGTACAGGTGGAACCCAAGACATCTAGATTCTTTGTCTGACATCTAAAATAGACAGAGAAAGGATGGCAGAGGTGACAAAAGAGCTGCTTAGCAGAACCACGCAGTTAACAAAGTAATGAAAATGAGTTATGTAATAAATCTGAACGACAGCACGTGTAGGGTGAGCATCCACATACGTAAGTACCTGGGACACACAAGCAAAATTCTGACTAATTCCCTATTTGTTTGGCAGCTTCAACGATACAAGGGGAAACACGCTGGTATGGGGGTGCATCTGAGGCTTAGCGAAAAAGTCTCGAGTTTGAGGCACGTAACAGAACCATCCTCGGCTCTACAGCACCCTCCTCTGGGCTTCGGCCAGGCAAGCACTGTCCTCCCTTTCCTGTTTCTCACCACTCGCTGAATTAGTGTCAGGACACTAAGGACAACGAAACGTTTTGCCCTGTGAAGCCTTAGAGAGTCTTCTTGTGGCAAAAATCCAGAGGGGCCTGCCGTTCCCACTCTCTCACCCCGGAATTATGTCCCCTGCATCATTATTCTCTTGAACACAGCTAAGTAGTTGGATTTGTTTTGAAATCAATCATAACTCCCCACGATTCCTTCTGCCAGGTTGTTAATCCTGAGCTTGAGTAGGAGAACGTGTTAACATAATTTTAGTCTGATGAGTTTGTTACCTTGACAGCTAACATTCAGATCATGTAGAGGTCTTGATCCCATAATATAGCTTGATTCCAAGTCAATGAAAGGCTTAGCAGTAACTGAGCAGCAATCACCAAGTTACTGTCATGGGTATGCCCCACAACAAACCCTGCCAGGGTGAGTTTATGGCACACTGAACAAGTGGGTGCTCCCTCTCATTTTTCTGGCTTTCTCCTCAGGTGGTATGCATGGAAGGACTTGTCAGCAGATGTGTTAGAGATGTATTCAGCATGTAAGAGGAACCTGCAAAAACCCCTTTGGAAAGAATACCTAAAATTAGTGGCTTCTGAAATACATTATGTGACACACCACCGGACTCGGCAGAGGCAGCACCTTACGTATCTTCTGATGCCTAACTAGAGTTTATCAACTTTATGAAAGTATGTTCATCCCCCACCACAACAACTTCGTCCAGCAGCTGGGCTCCCTTTCAGCCTCACATTTCAAATCTAAAGAAGCATCAACTTGAATATGAAAACAGAGTGTCAACTTGATATATGACCTTTTTGCCATAATAATCTTACACATGGGATAGAAAGTAACTCTGAAGCACAACGACTATAAAAACAGGTCCTCCAAATTTTACCTATGGGAAAAATTATTGATGTAGAAATTTTACTTTCTCCTCTCCACATCTCCCCCAAGAAAAAAAATACACCTTTAAAACTCTGCTTCAAGCTAGTGTTGAAAATCAAACAGAGCTGTACAACATCAGCAGATTGTAAAGTACCTTCTCAGGAAACTGTGCTGGGATGTATTAATGTTTTTAATATCACAGCTACTCTCTAAGTATCATTGCCGTTCTCAGTTCAATTACTCCATAAAGTACCCTCCCCTGAAACCAAACTGCCTATTTTTTACCTCTTCAGGTACCAGTTAATACTCATTCCACTCCCTACTTATATGAACAACTCCACAAGAAGTTGAAGGAGGATGCAGACACACCCTATTGCCTTTTGCTATCACAAATGAGGCAAAGAAAGACAGTCACACCTGGCAGAGATTCTCATTAGCCAGATACAAAGGCAACTCCTTGATCTGCTGTGCTTTACATGCAAAAAACTATAGTCAGATTTGAAATTCCAGCCTGTGTTCAAAAGAGTACCTTAGGCCAGACTTCTTAAGCAAAAAGCACAGAATAGATTACTAATCTACAGGTAACTAATGCACCCCAGAATTTTTACTTGGATAAACTAGTGCTCTTACTTCCTGGCCAAAATCTGCTATCAGGAGCTGCAATTAAGTTTCAAACAGATAAAAGCCTTTAATACATATTTCATTTATATACCTCAGTAGTGTTTATCGTCACCAAGTTTAGAGACAAGCTACACAACTGATACGATTCTTTCCCCAGGACACTATCCCTGATGACGGTTTGCTTTTCACTTAGAGATGCTTGTTAACCTTGGAGGTCACTTACCATTTTCCAGTTCTGCTGCTCTCTACCAGACAGACTGAGAAGAAAAACAGGTCACAGTGAGGGGCCCTCAGTAACAGTCCTCCTGCTTCTTTCCTTTCTGTTCACAAGCCTGCCAGATCTCAAAGGCAGGTGCCAGGAGGATGGTGCCAGACTCTTTGTGGTGGTGGCCAGCAATGCCATAAAGGAGCAATGGCCATGAACTAAAAAACAACTTCTTTATATTGAGGATGGCAGAGCACTGGAGCAGGCTGCCCACGGGGGTTGTGGATTCTCCCTCTTCTGGATACATTCAAAGCCTGCCAGGAATTGGTCCTGTATAACCTGCCCTAGGTGGCCCTGCCTTGGTTGGGGAGCTGGACTAGATGATCTCCAGAGGTGCCTTCCAACCCTAATGATGCTGTGAACTCTTCTGTTTTAAGTCTTTTCTGTGGATTATTACTTCTCAATTTCTCTTTTTTTCCTCCTTTCTCAGTGCAGAACCCCAGTTCTCACTGCTTAGAACTGCTCTCCCAGAGGTTGTGTTCTCTGCAGTAGTCACAGAAAACTAATATCAAATAGGATTTCTCTTATACTAATCCTTTGCTAACATCAGTTTTCCTTGCTGCGTTTTATAACTGGTGAAAAAGGCTTTTAACACATTTCCTCTAGGACAGAACCTGCATTAAAGATTAAAATCTCATCCTTGGTGAAGGCTTCACTTACACTATAAAGACAAACCCTTGCACTGGGCTCCAGAGGGCACAACAGATATCCTTTGCATGCACAGTATTTCAAAACCTTAATACACTAGTCCAGAAACAGAACAATATGTACAATAAAGTTTGTATTAATCCTAGGAAAAGGCATTAGGAAAGCTAAAATAGTTCCTCACACTTATATTCCAATTAACTTCTTTTCTAAGCTAGACCACCATGCCTTGCACCTTAACCCATGTTTTGTAATTTGTGTGAAGAAAACACACACATGCACAAATGTGATATTAGCATTTCCACATGAATTAATACAACAGATATTAAGGATCATAAAACCGTGCGGTATCACCTGATAAGGGTGTGGGAAGGGGAGAAAAAAATGCTAATCTAGATCAGCTGCTGGTGGAATGAATCAACCTAAGTGCTGTACGTGTTAGTATTTTACACTGGCATCTATAATGGTCTAGATTGTGTTAATGGTTCAGTTAATTTTTGGTTTAAAGCAAAAAAGTGATTATTTCAGAGTAGTTTAGTTCTTGAACTTGAGTCTTATTATCATATCCAATAACATTCTCTTAGCATGCAGATTTTAAAGTTGTTATAAAGAGAGAAAATTTGAACACAATAAAATGTATTAGTTATTTCCTTTCTTAGATGTATTTGAAATGCAGGATTTTCTTATCTTTCTCCTACAATCAATTCAAAAATTTTATTTCAAAGCTTGAGAGATATTAGAGAAGAAATGTAAATAAAAGCACTCCATTATTTTTAGGTATGCAGATATTCCTGATTTGACCCTTTTTACTTTTCCCAGCTTACTTCTTTCCTTACGGGATGCTAGTGTAGGAAGTATTACTCAGACATGTTTGGGGAACAAAGGTCTCTGCTCACAAACAGTATGACGCATGGAGTAGCATAGCAGATGTCCCTTTATCACTGTCTGCCCCTACATTACAGTTTTGAGCTGGAAAACTTACTTCATCTCAATGTATAATCTTTTGGTGCTATGCCTTCTTGCAGCTCTGCCTGGTTCCTTCTCCCTGTAGCCACTTTCTTAGCTGCAGATTTTTAGTCTTCCTCCTGATTCTCCTGTACTTAGAGCTGAATACATTTTGCTGGCACCATCAAAGCAATAAGCACTAGGCTCTCTCTGAATACTTCCCAGGATAGGACTTCCTGGTTTACAGCTTCTAGTTCATCCTAAACTGCTATCTCAGATATTTTATATTGATGTTCTTATAGCACCTAGTGCCAGACAGTAATTAGACCCAGCACAGTAGTAAAATATGCAAATAACCCTAATTTTTTTACCCTTTGAGGTTGTATGGCTGGGGTTCATACACGTATAACAGTGTGTTTTACACACCCCTGACAACAGCTATGGCTCAAAAGGCTGAGGTAGTCCAAGTATTCTCCCTGTAGCCACCTAGATGCTGCCAGATGTCTGCTGTAAGTCAAACCGTGGGTCTCCTTCCACTAGGATGGAAGGCAGGTGAAAGAAATCTCATCTGAGAGTGACTAACATTCTTGGCTCTAGAGAAAGTTTAGACTAGATACCCTAACTTTTACATGGCTACAATCAGAGAGAAGAATCCCACCTGCATACCTACCTGAATGGAGAGCAGTTACATAGATTTGGAGTAAAGCGAGAAGAGGGAGGTTTACTATTCTGGGCCCCACAGTTTAAGAAGCATGCATGCATCCAGAGGAGGGCAACTAATGTGGGGAAAGGGCTAGAAGGAATGTTCTGTGAGAAGCAGCTAAGGACTTTGGGTTTGTCTAGTTGGCAGAAAAAGGGGCTGAGGGGTGACCTCATTGCTCCCTGCAAATTCCTGAGGAGGGGAAGTGGAGAGCGAGGTGCTGAGGTCTTCTCCCTGGCATCCAGTGGCAGGATGTATGGGAATGTTCAAAGCTGTAGCAGGGAAGGTTTAGACTGTTCTTTACTGAGAGGACGGTCAAACACTGGAACAGGCTTCCTATAAGTGTGGTCGATGTCCCAAGCCTGTCATTGTTTAAGAGGCATTTTTACGATGCCCTTAGCAACATGCTTTAACTTTTGGTTAACCGTGAATTGGTCAGGAAGTTGGACTAAATGATCCTTATATGTCCCTTCTAACTGAAATAATCTATTCTGTCCTTGACTCTAAATCCCCTATGTTGTAATATTTACACTACTGCAGCATTTTTGAAGTGGGCTTCCTAAAGCAATGACAATATTTTCATGTCCCATCGCTGCTCAAAGGGACTGTTACAGGTTCAGGAAATTTAGTTCCCTGGAAGCACAGCCACTGGACAAGTATTTCAGGTCACTGAGCTGGTTCTCACTAGTTCCTAGCTGAGTTATATACACCTTATGACCATGGGCATTTTTTATCACTAAACTCAATAACTTCAGAGCAACATTAAAAGTAGATATTTATTACTGAAAATAGAATGCAAAAGCTTCCTGGTAAAACAGAGAGGATTTTAAGAGTACTTTCTTCAAAATGGAGGTATGATTGCATGCAGAATATAACTCACAATGTGGTTAAAATCAGGGATTAGTCACAGGACTTAAGCTGGCAGGAGTTCAAGAGTTTCCTGGCAGTGTTCAAGGCCAGGTTGGGCAGAGCCTTAGATGACATGGTTTAGTGTGAGGTGTCCCTGCCTACTGCAGGGTGGCTGGAACTAAAAAACCTTAAGGTCCTTTACAACCCTAGCCATTCTATGATTCTGTAAAGTACTGATGGGCTTATTACCAGTAACAGCTGGTTTCAAAGAAGCATAAAGTAACTTTGGAATAAAATAAATTACAGATAGAAATGTGTACAGCTTCCGGTATACCATTTGGCAGCTCAAGGATATCCAAACTGATATCCTACCAGTCAACTAGTGAAGGAAGAAGATGGGAAGAGCTTACATACAGCATGACTCTGAAGGAAAGGCAAGGCAGAGGCAGAGGCAGAGTCAGCCAGTGATATTTGTCTCCACCTGGGGGAAGAGAATCAGGAACCACATTTTGATGAAAAGGTTTATATGGATGATTCTCTCCTTTTCCAGTTACATGTCCTCTCCAATTTTGCAAAAATTTCACTGGGGGACAGAAGCAAAATGTCAAATATGCCTTGATATTGGATAAGAGATTCTCTTGACTAGAACTTGGCAAGTGTTTGCCTTGGGAAACCACCTAGGCACATATCAAACTCTTGATTGCCATTTTGCTATAAATGTCTCATCCACCCGCTAAGGCTACTTTGCTGCCTTCCTTATATTTTCTATTTTCTTGGGTGCTTCCTTTTTCCTCTGATTTTCCATATCTCAGTCTTTCTTTCACATAAGGGTTATTATTCTGACCAAACCCCAAGCCTAAGGAAAACATCCAATACGTCATCACTGGAAGCACAGCAATGAAATTATCTGGGAACCAAAACATACCTTAAAATGCAAGTCATAGGCTTAATATCCACTGAAAATTCCTAAGTTAAAGCTTTCTAAGACTCAAAATCACATAAATGACAATTAGGCAAAAATACCTAACTGTCCTGCTACCTTCAGAACTTTCACTCAGTTAATGCCTAACCTTAGGTAAAAAGAGCACGGGCTTTTCTTTTTACAGCACAGTAGGAGCTGTGTACAAACCCAAGTGCTGCTGCATGTTAAAGGTTTCAGCAATGCTTCTTGGCACAAGGACTGAAGCTTTCATATTTCATTATCATCCCAAAGTCTAAGGGACAAAATCCTCCTTACATACTACCTTTTCCTTCACCAAAACCCAAGATATTTTTCTGCAGTGAAACACCCTCAGAAGGAACTAATGATCCATCCACACCAGAATAGCCCACAGCTTGATGAGGGGGTGACTCTTTAAGAATGGGTGTTTGGTTTCCCTCAAGCTGAAGAGAGAATTAAAACCAGCTCTTGAACTTCCTAAATAAGTTAATGAGTTAGCAAGTCAAATAAGGAAATATTGCAACTCTATAAAAGATGTATCTCTGCCCTCTTCTGCTACGTGTTCAAACCCCTGCTCCAATAAAATCAACAGAAAAGCATGTTCCTTGACCAGTTTTTCAGAGAAAAAAAAAGCTAGTTATTTATCTTCACTAGAAGGTTTGTGGCTACAAACCAAGAGTTAAAATTTTTCAGACAACAGTAGAGAAGTATACCTAGAATGCATCTGTAGAACAGTATGTAAGCTACTGAAGTGTGCCATATTTCTCCTATCAGTGAGCCATTCACTGAGCATAAGTGTTGTTCTAATGTTGCTATAGTATGGGAAATAAGACAAGGACTAGTACAGTGCTCTAGACACTTCTCAGGATGCCAGGCAGTTTTAAGTTGGTTTTAGTCCCTGTGAATATTACAAGATGCCTATGACAGACAAAGCAAGCAGCTTGGCCTCACATTTAAAATAAAGGGCTCTGAGCTGACTATCACCATACAGGAGTAAAATCTTCTAATTATGACAGCTAATTCCACACAGGCATCAGGTTAACACTCTGTAGTAGTCAAAAAAGCAAATTTTGCAGTAGGAATTCCTAGGACCACAGAGCAGAGAATCATTATACCACTGGTTAAATCCAAGGCACATCCATACTGTGAGCACTATATGTAAACCTGCTTCCCTCACAACAGGAAATGACACAGCAGAACTGGAAAAGGGCAGAGAAAAGCACTAGAAGGACTGAAATCGCAGAGCTGTGAACAAACACCCCCTGAAGACACCCTTCAGTCCAGAAAAGAGGTGATTCAGGAGGCATATGACAAAGCCCATAAAACCACCAGTCAACAGGGGGGATGAGCAAGACCTGATTCTTCACTGTCGCTCCCAGCACAAGAGCTAAGGCGTAGCAAAGGAAGGTGATCAGAATAAGACGCAAAGCAAGCTTCGCACAGAAACTGAGCCTGTAGAAGCCCTTGCCAAGGGCAGTGCACATTGGCATGGATCCCTAGGGAGACTAGAAAAAGTGCCAGGCAAAGAGGAAAGCTGGAGGCTACTATGTAAGCAAACTACAGCATGCCCAGGCCTGAGCTGAGGACAGCTGCAGGCTGAGAGCAGTGAGGTCAGTGCTTATTGGTTCTTACTGGTGGGCAGGGTTGGAAACAGGGTACTGGGTTGAAGGACCCTTGGTCTGAATCACTACCATAGTTTTAATTTTCGTATCTCTGTCTTGTGCTAGACAGGTGAATGGTTTGTGTCAATGGCAAGAAAGAGAAACTGAAAACACCCAAACTTCCTATGAAGCATGACTCACACAAGTCAGTGCTTGTCAGTGGCTGACAGCAGCAGGAGAATTTTCCCCCAGTCTAGCCACAGCTACTTTTTTCATTGCTAGTTAGCAATTAAGTCCTCAGACAGAATATATATATATATATATATATATATACATATATATATATAAATGGGGAAAAATTTCTTATTGTAAAGCAGGACTAGAGAGAGAGTTATCAAATGGGGGTGGGATGGGGGGAAGATAGTAAGAAACATCCCAAACCTGCAAAATTAACATCTCAGAGGGTGTTTGAGCCACTGCAACACTTTCCTGAGTAGTAATTAACTTTAAAGGAGGTGCGGGAAGCAGGAGAGAGAGAAGGAGGCTGCAAGAAATTTCACTCTGTCACACACAATTGCCCAAACAGCAAAATAAATGTATTCCTAAAACTATGACATTTGAGTTTCATAAAGAACTCTCTGAAGAGCTCTGAAAAACTAATGGGTACTCACAAGATGGTGAAGAAATTGCTAAATGTGGCTGCTGAAATCCTGATAATGGGCCTTGGCCAATAGACAAATGTTAAAGGAATTTTTAAAATCATTACAGATCTTTCCAGGATACTTGAAATAAATGTGTTTTAGGAAGCAACACAGGAACTAATCCTGTAAATTTTTACAACCTTACTCAGAGATGGGGGAAGAGGTGTCTCCTCAACAAATGGGATCACTGCTGTCAATCTCGTGTTGGGAAGTACTCAAGGAGTTTATGCTCTTCAAGTTCATAAAAGCCTCAAGATTAAAACTACCACTTTCACTTATCAAAAATCACAACTCACACTTACAGTATTGCATTTTTTTCCAGACTTAAAAGCCTGTTACTTACCAGTAGTAAAACTATCAATTTTCCCTCATATATACCTGTGAAATATTTTAGCATAGGTTTTTATCCACTTGATGCATCATAAATATGTTCTCTCAACTCTTTCCTCCACAAAACATACTCCTATTTTAATGCTGTTTTTATAATAAAGTAGACCTTTTCAAATGTTAACATTAACGACATATACAATAACTATATATTGAGGAGGACAAAAATATTTTGTGCTCCAAGAGGAAATCAGCCATGTACATTATATGTGTTATGCACGCTCTTTACATTAAACCTCCAAGAGACCAGAATAATTGCCAGTCCAGGAGCTATGTCAAAACCTAAGTGGGAATCCAGAAGTGCTTCTGATACTTCCTGTCAGGATGAGACCAAGCATGTCTCAGCTCCCACCCAGCCCAATGAAAGCTGTGGACATACAGGATGGGTGACAGCCATCACCCGCTCAGTCCAGGCTCCTGACAGCAGAAGGTTAGGACAGGAATGGAAACAGGGTCCCAGAGAAGGCCGCATGCTGGAGGAGCAAAGGCCTAGCAACTGCCCGACTGATATCCAGGCAGAAACAATTTCCAGTGTAGGGTGAATGCTGAGGAGGAAAACAAGAGCCGGGGGAGAATATGTGTGTGTGTGTGTATATATATATATATATATATATATATATATATATATAT
>JBAFWW010012405.1:0-12266 GCA_036873685.1 Agapornis canus
TGGTGAGGCACTGGAATGGGTTGCCCAGGGAGGTTGTGAATGCTCCATCCCTGGTAGTGTTCAAGGCCAGGTTGGATGAGTCCTTGGGTGGCATGGTTTAGTGTGAAGTGTCCCTGCTTATGGTAGGGGGGGTTTTGAACTAGATGATCGTAAGATCCTTTCCATCCCTGACTATTCTATGATTCTAAGTTTGTTTGAAATGTCCTGGTTTTGATTAAACTACTGAGTGATGTGATATAGTCTGGTTCATGATCATCTGAATCTTGTATCACTTTTTTTTTTTTGCCTGACTTAGCCTAGCATCTGTCCCAAGCAAGCAGTTTTATTGTTACTGGTGAAACTAAGCTACTGCTTTCCTTAAAAGGTGGCATGGTAGCATTTTCCTAATATTTTGATTTGGTTTTGCACAGTGAAAATATGTTGGGTACAAATATTACTGAGACAAGAAAATGCCCCTACTATCCTTCTCTGACAGCTTTTGGATGCTATGTTGTATGTTTGCCCCTTTAACAATATTGGTCCTTATGAGGTGTTGTTACAACATTCTCTTGGTTGCTAATGTAAGAGGAAATGCTTCATCATTTTCACAGCACACAAGTACATGATCCTTATTACCATCTATAAAAAGGAGAAAATTACCAGCTATCTCTGCCACTTTTCTTACCTTCTTGATATATTTGCCAACTGTAATAAGCAGGTACAATTGATAGAATTTTTTTGTTCTGTATGAACTGTATCCTTATCCCAAAGTGAAAATTAGTGGATCTGTACTGCAGCCTGGATTTGGGTGAGTTAAGAAGCCCAGGAAGGAAACATTTAGAGACATAGTTCTCTCCTACATGTTCTGCTGTGGCAGAAGTTGTTTCTTCTTTTAGCATATGCTTTGTTAGTATGAGCTAATGGTGTTCAAGGCAAGTTCGATTCTTTAAGACTTTGTGCAGTAAGATGCACATAACACCTGGCCTATAAAATCCTTGAGAGATTTATTTTTGGTTTTTTTACTTTGACTGGAAGTTTCTCTGTAAATAGCAAAATATCAATATACATGGATAGTTTTATTAATGTATCCACACTATGGAAGTTTCAATCCTCATCTGTAGCTTAGTTCAGTTCCATTCCTGCCTCTGCAGGAAATCTACAGGCAGGCTGTAGAGGCAGAAAGAGTTTAATGGGTATATCTAGAAAGATGGCCTGTTACATTAGGTCCATTGCTGTTGCATTTAAAATAGTAATCCATGAACACAAGTGGAAAGAGTTCATGAGAACATCAGTGTTCATGACATGAAAGTTCAGGTTTAGGAAGACCTCTTGTGTGCCAGTTCTGTAGTCACAGCAGAAAAATTATCACCATCTGGTTTCAGAGGCAGGAATTACCCTAATCACTGGTGGAAGCAACTGCTTTTATGTTTGAAAGTGAAGTTGTCAGAATAATCTGCAGAAGTCAGCTCAAGCTTGGCACCTACTTTTTTTCAGTGTTTTGTGAAATAGCTTTTTCATTGTCCTTTTTATCATGGTTCATATTCCTGAAGCCCTGTCTTGCTTAGGAGAAAACATTCAAAGGCATTTTTGTGTGCCAACCACTGGCTTTTGCCTGTTGGTGGCAATATTGGTAAAATTTTGAATGACCTGCATTATTTCTGAGTGACAACTGGAAATGCACAAATGATACATTCTAACAGAATAGGAAAGAAACTGTGTGGTGGTAGGGAGTTGCAGATTTTCCCTTTGCAGGACATATGTGAAGCTATTGTGTGCCTGTCCTTCTTCCCAACCCACCAGAGATGCAAAATAAAATAGGCTAGGGCATAGAACTTGAAATTATATGAGTTTACACTGTCTTTCTACTCTACTGAGATGGTGTTCAGTTGTGTGGCCTTTTTAATGTGGATTCAGGCCCAACTGGAATCATGTAATGCTTATATAATTTATTTTTTTGCATGGATTTACATACATGTGGATGAAGTCACAAGGCTGCCTCAGTGCCATAATCTTAAAATTAGATTACTTAGAAAATATATTAACATGGAAATTAATTCTTTTGTCATAATTTGTTATACAACCACAGATGTCTAAGCTGATATAAACCAGTTATTTTTCCTGTATATACTTTAACTCTCATGACTATATTTTAATATTTATTCAGAGTACTGTTGTCCTTGTTGTTACATTGCCTAAGGAAAAGCTGTTAGAGTTTACTTACTCACTTTGGAAATCGTTTTAGGCAAGAAGTTCCACATGGAGATGAGTTGGCCTTGATTTTACAAGGCTCTGCCATTCCTGCCTCAAACTCAGAATTACACAACACATCCTGGTATGATTCTGCAGTGTGGACTACACAAGACCAGAAACAAAGGAAAATAGCTATCCATTTTGTAAGGCATGAAGAAATTCTGCAAGGTCCTGAAAATGTATTGCTTATGATAGAAGGTAAGACAAATTGCAAATATGCTACTTCCGACAACAGTGTCCATTCTGAGCATATATAAATTTAAGATATGTTGAAGTTGTATTCAGGTAGAGATGATCATAAAGGTATCTTCAAAAACAACCTCAGCTGGAACTTTTAAGTTACCATTGTTCAAGCAGCAAAAAGTCATTATGAAAATCTCATAAGATCTACTTTATACCAGTAAGTTTACTATTGTTTTTGCTAAAATTAGTATCTCTGGGGTTTTTTCTAGCTGTGCTTCCACTTTTCTCAGTTCTGATTTGAGAACTGAGAGTCTTCTAAAAAAAAAAAAAAAAAAAAAAAAAAAAAAACAACCAAAAAAACCCCAGACACAACTGGTTTTAGTATTAATGTGGAAAAGTTTTTTGAAAGCTTCTGGTAATATAAACCTAGAATTCACTTTGTCAGCCTCTGGATGTCAGTGTTGTTTCAGATTAATAGAACTTCTTCCAGCAGGGGGTATTTTTGGTGTGTTTTTTATAAGATTTCCTTGGGGGACAAAAATAGCCACTGACTGTTAAACAAAGCAATTTAGCAGTAATACTAATAAGGAATGTTTTGAATAGAAAACAATTGCATATAGCACCATTCTGAGTTTAAAACAAAGTCTTCAGTTGTGCTGAAGTGGTGGTATGAATAAGTCAGGTGGCCCTTTGTGTCAGGGTCAATGACAAAACCCCTTCTGTTCTATAGTTCTGTTTTATAGTTGTTTTATAGCCAACTTCTGATAGTGTCTTTGTTTTAGACATGTTAGGTTCCAAACTGGATTTTTATTTCCTTTTTTTTTTTTTAATCAATCTAACCTTATCTTTGTGAAAACAAAAGAAAAGATAACCTCCCTAAAATAACTTAACTCCCCATATATATATATATGTGTATATATATATATGTATTAAAAAATCTTGGTAAATCTTTTTTTGAGTATTGAAGTGCCAGCAGCTAAGTTTTTGTGTATGTGGATACATCTGCTTTATATTGGAGCACAAGGAAAAGGCATAATCAGTGTTTTCACACTTTTCCCAGAACACATGAGATTTGTCAAAGCTACATGCCATTTTAATATTTATCTCTAAAATTTTGGAGGTGGAGATTTTGAAGTCCCCATAGAAATTTTCCCAGCACTTTTCCAGATACAGACAACCCTCAAGTGCCAAACATATGACTTTTATTAGACAGACATGGTCTAGATTCTACCCATTTGTTAAACACAAGCAATTTGCTCTTCTACAACACAGTATTCTTTCTCATAATCATTATGTTGAAACAAGGACTTATTTTTGAGTGTTTGGCATCTTTTGGGCTGGGATTGAGTAAATAGTTGGATAATGGACAGAATTTTATGTGGCCCTCCACAAGGAGTGAGAGGTATCTATAACCATTGATACAAATTTGTTGAAGAGTGAAATGTTACAGTTAACAAGATTAACGCTGTTGCATATCTTCATTATTTGTATGTGAGATCGCTGTGATTCATACCATTGCCAATCCTTGCCAGTTTTCTGTGGTTTATGCCAGTCTCTTAGAAGCCAGAATGCATTTGCTTGATGTAACTTCTTATTACAACAGATTTGAAACTCTAGAGACCTTTTAGCAACATCAGTTAAAACTACCCTGAGTTTTTGTATGTTAATCCCTTGAATGAGAGTTCAAGTATACATGAGAGGCTTTATATGTCTCACTCTAATTGGAGGACCTTTATTTTATGACCTTT
The DNA here is from genome assembly GCA_036873685.1 of Agapornis canus. NCBI lineage: Eukaryota > Metazoa > Chordata > Aves > Psittaciformes > Psittacidae > Agapornis > Agapornis canus. Next base: position 4,161 of record JBAFWW010012405.1, read on the forward strand.
TGGGAAGCCATTTCAAATATTTGTGTCTCTGTTTTCTTTGATTATTTTTTGTTCGTTTGTTAGTTTTACTAGAAGTTTAGTTTACTGAAGAGGTTTCGTGCTGTGCATTTTTCAGTCACCAGTAATAATACAATCTTACTGATTTTATCGTCACTTGTATTGCAGAGTTAATAAGTATACGTAATAAATATTTTAGAATTCAGTGTCCTAATTATCTGTCATAAATTCTTTGAAGCATCTTATAGTTCGTGGTAACACAGTTGTAGGATATATTTATTTTAAAACAATTTGCTCTCTTTTTTAGTTGTTGCTCACAAGCTGATTAAATCATATGTTCTTATTGAACTATGTTCAAATAACTGCTCTCTATGTATTAAATTAGTAAATTTAACCACATTTCCACTGAATTGCTGAAATGTCAAAAAGATTCTGTAATCAATTTTGCAGTCCATACTATAGAGACAGAAGGCAGGTTATCCTGTGACTTACAACAAATCTGAACCTTTTCCTGACACTGGAACTGGAAAATCTTAGGATTCCAGCTAGTTAGTATGTTAAATTTCTTCTGTGTTCATAGTGTGGCCCCAGTTTAGTGGCACTCAAATTAGCATGAAGTTTGGTGGTTCTGCATTTCCCACCTCATGTCAATTATGATGTGGTTGAATAGCTACTTTTTCATAAACTGCTAGTTAAAAGTTAATAGATTTTAAGAGCAATTACAAATAGTCAATTTGGGTTTTTTTTTCTTCCTAAGTTGCTGGTAAATTCATAGTACAAATTATATGAAGATGATGCTAACTAAATACAACTTCATGGTTGCAGTGATAGATATGAGGAAGATATTAAGGCATCTGCTCTCATTAATGTCCATTTTTGATTCTTTATTGAGTCTGTTGTTGAGTAAGAGTGAGAAAGTAATAGGTCAATTTCTCGGTTCTCAATAGTGGATGTCAATTTCTATTGAAGATCCTGAAATCAGTATCTTACTAGCCAAGAACTGCTAGTTATTTGATTTATTCTTGATTACAGTTTCAAAAAAAACACTATGTTTTTCTTTTTTTCAATAGGTGGAACATTAAAAGAAATCTGGAAGCTTACAAAGAAATTTAAATGTGTTATTCCTGTGAGATCCACAGAACATGATCTTCATTTATTTGATCTTTCAGTTCCTTTTCTTTTCCGAGGGAACATAAAATATTATGGGTAGGTTAAAAGTATTTGTTGATATATTAGTATATATTGTTGATATATTAGTATAGCAGATTCAGGTTTTTTCAGTAATTCAAAACATGGTGCTCAAGGCATAACTTACCCAAAGATTCTTTTGATGCAGAATACATAATATGATCATCAGTACTGGGATCAGGGATGAAGTGCCATAATACTACTTTGTTTCAAAGGACTCAATTGCAACTGAGCTTTATCTTGCCCCATTAGTTTTATGCCCTTAATGACAGTGTCCCAGGTTCAAACACCCCTGTGGGGTGAGGGCATGGCAGCATGCTACAGAGACAGAAAATGCACACGTGAACCTCTTTAGGCTGCAGAATTCCTAAATCTTCCACTTTTAGTCAAGATCTTCCATTTTTGGCCAGAAAAATACATTAAATACATTTTCTGGTCTTACACATTAGGCTAAAGTCAAAACATTTGTTGCTTTAAAATTGTATGCTGGCAGTTTTTTGTACACACACAATATTTAAATAAAGACCCAGGAAATAATTTCAGTCTGTCAACCCACATCTCATCTCATTCTCTCTTATTCTTAGTGTTGGGAAAGCTTGGTTTGGAAATAAATAAGGGATTTTCAGGGCCTGTTGTGATAGGACAAGGGGTGCTGATTTTAGACTAAAAGAGGGGGAGATTCAGGCTGAACAGGAGGAAGAAATTCTTTATCATGAGGATGGTAAAATACTGGAACAGGTTGCCCAAATCTGTGGTGAATGCACCGTCCCTGGAGACATTTAAGAACAGGCTGGATGTGGTTCTGGGCAACCTGATCTAGTAAAAGGTGTTCCTGCTCATTGCAGGAGATTAGACTAGATGAGCTTGGAACTCCCTTCTAACCCAAACCATTCTGTAATTCTGTGATTTTGGACAGCCTTTCCTAACCATTTGCCATTTATTGAGATCCACAACACTGGATATCAGTCACTGTAGAGACAACTTCAGCAGGTTTCTGAATTGCACAGCTCCAAGGCTGTGCAATATGGTGCATCCATCTAGGTCTGGTATTGGAACCATGTTATGCAATACGGTGCTCCTGTTCAATGAGAGCTAGCAGTAGTATGTGCTCCCATGCACAATAGCATGCATTTACCAAGCTCAGATATGCAAATCTACTTCATGCAAGCTATTGAGTCCTCCCTCCCATCCATCCTAGTAAGTTCAAGCAGAGCAGAGTTGCACTACTTCAGTCCTGTAAGCATTAAAAAAATTTCTGTGCAGAAATACTGTATGTTTCACATGAACCCTAAAGTTTCCCATAAGGCCCTGGTAAAATGAATGCAGATAATTATTTCTCTTTGCCATACATTGTTTTGCTCTTTTGGCCACTTACAGTTTTTTAAAAATAAAGACAATATATAGGTATTCCTACTAAGACTGATACTTCACCAGTACAAACTGTTTCCCCTTGCACTTTTATAATCCGTGTATTTTCCCAGCTAAGGACAAATTGCCTTCAGATGTTGTCTGTTTAAATGGCTGTATTGTAAAAACCAACTCTCTAGAACATATTCCATGATTGTTTATAGGGTGTTTATGAAAGAGCCTCACAAGAATGGTGACAGCTCAGAGCTTTGTTCCACATGCTTTTTTTTTATCACTAGCATATATTTAGCAAAGTCTAAAAAGGAATCTGGATAGTGTAATGAAAAGCAAATTTATTTTTGCTATAGCAGTGAGCTTGGATAACTGTATAAATATTTATGTGTGTGCATATATGCATGCGTATTCATATATAAATATAAAAATCATAAACACACTTGCATATAAAAAAATCCCCAGCTCAGTTACTTTACTGAAGTTTGGGTGGGTTTTTTAAAGGAAAAAAGTAGCTTCATTGAGCTTGACTTTATATCACTTGAACAGAACCAGTGCTTTGTTTTTTATGACACATTTTGCATGTAATTCTAAAAGGTGAAAAATGTCTGGTTTGTTCTAACTGTAATATACTAGTGCAAAGGCTTAATTTGGAAAAAAAAATAGTTGTTCAGTAATTTTATTCTTTGAGGCAAATGAGAGCAATGTTAAATACAGTTCTCCAACATTTTTATCCACTTACAACATTTGCTATGTCTCATGTAAAATTTATAATTACTGGTGTAAATACAAGTAATAAGAGACACTGCTTTAATAACTCATAGTTAATATTTTTTAAAATGTGTAAAGCCAAATTTCTCTTTCAAGCTTGTGTTTTTAGTGTGCTACAAATTCAGATTCATTCCTGCTTTTACAAAGTTAGGTGTTGTTTGTATTGCTAAACAGCAAAGTAGTGACATATGAATGTATATTTAGCAATGTAGTGATCTTATAATTGTAGAATAGTTTGAATTGGAAGGGACTTAAAGATCATCTAGTTTCAAGCCTCCTGCCATAGGCAGAGGTACTTTCCACTAGACCAGATCACTCAAAGCCCCATCCAGCCTGGCCGTGAACACTGCCAGGGATGGGGCAGCAACAGCTACTCTGGGAAGGCTGTGCCAGGGCTTCACCACCCTCACAGTAAAGAACTTCTTCCTAATGTCCAATATGAATCTACTCTCTTTCAGTTTAAAGCCATTCTCCTTTGACCTATCGCTACACAGCCTTGTAAAAAGCCTCTCCCCACATTTCTTATAGTCCCCTTTTAGGTACTGAAAGGTTGTTCTAAAGTCTCCCCAGAGCCTTCCCCTTCTCTTCTCCAGGCTGAACACCCCTGACTCTCTCACATTAGATATACAGTTTTCCTCCTTCCTATTCACCGAGGTGGTGCATTCCAGACCTACATGATTTTATTTCTCTGCAGGGATAATTCAAAAGGAGTATTAAGGGTTTTGGTGTGGTCTACAGCTTGTTTATCTGGTAAAACAGTTATTTTAAACAGCAGTAAAACTACTTTTGCACTCCCACTGAGTGCAAATCATGCAAAAAGAAAATCCAATTTCTTTTTTTTTTTTCCCTGTGCAGAAACTTCTAGTATAAATGAATCTGTGTTTGCTTGGTCTCAGTATCTTGTTTTAAATGCTAGGTGCAAGCAGTGTTCAGCTCCAAAGCCTATCAAGAGTCTAAGTTCCATGGTAGCAGAACAAAAACCACCATCATGGGAACCAACTGAAATAGCACGAGGTCAGCGGATGTGTTATTGTCCTGAAATACTGTTACGCCTTGATTCTGAAGTGTTTATATGAAGTGGTTTGGTTTCTGGATTACAATTTTATACAAGAAGTATGTCATTTATGGTTATGTTTGAGCATGACACTATAAAATTTATTCATCTTTACCAGTTGAAATAATATGTTAAAGGATAAATAGTTAAAGGATCTTACATGTTAGTTTCCTTTACCATAGGTGTCCCTAGTAACATGTATTGTGGAACATCACAAATATGATGAATTTTTGGTTGCAGATGTCAATTTTAAACTCTACATGCTTGCAGTCCTAGAAGTTAGTCTTGCTTTTCCTTTTGAAGATACATTTTTTCTGACCTAAAGATGACCATTACAAGTTAGACTTTTTTCTTCTGTAAGCATAATTAATCCTAAGCATATTCCAGAGAGTCTGCAAGAAATAATATTTAAATTAATTATATTGTAACACGTGTGTTGCATGCTTTGTGTTGCTTTATGTAGTCAGTGCATTCAAATGCTGAAGATAAAAATGGAGCTTAAAACTTCACATTAAAGAATATTCTCATGCTTATCCATTCATGTTCTAACATATTAATTTGTAATACCTAGCAGTATCTAAGCTTAGTAGGAGTTTTATTAAAGAAAAAAACTATTTGAGCATTACAGTGATTCTCTTAAATAAACTGTTATAATTATATTCTTTTAAATAAATGTAAAATGTAACTGGCAGTGTTACAGCATCTGCAATTAACATTTAATTCTCAAAACTAAAGCAGTATTCATTAAATGCTTTCCGCATTTAAACTATTTTATGTATAGTACTCTTTTACCATCTCTATTTTCAGACTAAATTATAACCTGCAGGTATATCAGATCAGTTGAACGTAAAATGACTAGCCAATTTAAATAGATGTACCCAGAAAAGACTGATGAAGAGTTGCAGTAACTTTGTGTGTTTAAGATATTTTATGTTTGCAGCATGACAGTTACTGCTGCCAGTGAGAGAATGACTACAGTCATTTACGTGTGCTGGAATGTTTTCAGAACTGCCATCAGTTTTTCTGAATAAGGCTTTGCCTGGTAGTTTTTAGTACATCGTATGAAAGAATTTTTTTCCTCAGAAGATACATTTTTAGGTGGAATGGCAGCTTACTATCACTGAATTCAGAACAAGTCTCCTTTAATCTTCTGTGGATAAAAAGAGGAGGAGGAGCCTATCAAGGTAGTGTCAAAGATCTAAGCAAATATTAGCATTTCTTTTACTAGGATGAGAATAAGTGCTTAAAAAATTCTGTGTGTTTATAGACTGATCTGTTAAAGTGTTTCTAGGCAGATTGCAATGCACTCTCAAAATACAAACCACTTCTTGCAATTCAGAACCTTCATTTTTTTGGCTTCTCAATTTATACTTTTAATGTCAGTCTTCAAAGTTTCTGTTAAAGGAAGAATATTGTCAGCTTGTGTTGTTATGTTTTGTCTTCTGTACTGATTCTAAGAAAAAAAATTAATTATTTTCTTTTTGTTTTTAACTCAGTTTTAGGCATTGAGCCACTTCAGTATGTTTTCATTATGAAGTTTACGCTGGTTGATAGAACAGGAGAACTAGATGCATACCTTGTTGACTATGTAAGTAAATATAGGTAAAGGTAGACTGTACAGATTATGTGGCTTTGGATTTTATTGGTTTTCAAAATAGCAAATGTATGTACAGAAATATTCATTCTGTGTTACCTCCAGTGCTTTGTAAGGACAGGTACAAGTGCTGTAATGTCCATCAATGAAGATACATGGAATGTAATTTTTAGTAACAAGAGCTGGTCATTGCTTCCTACATCTCTGACTTAGGGTTGAAGATGAATTGTATATGTGTGGCATCCTCCTTAGAGAACTTACTCCTTTAGATGTATTTTAGTGTGCAGCAGAAATATCTGTTGCTCTGTACTTTGTGGGTTTTTTTTTTTCCTCTTTTGTTTTACCTTTTGGGGTTTTTTTCCTTGGTTGGTTTGTCTTGGTTTTTATACACACTTGCATATGCCCATTATAGGTACTACCCTAAATTTTGAGATGGTATGTCAATAACTTTAAAAAGGGAATAATAAAAAAGTGAGAAGAGCTTGGCAAAGAATAGAATTATAATAGAAAACAGATCAGTATTACATTATTCCTTTTGTCTTTATAAAAGTGCATTTTGATTCCAGGAGTTCATACTTGGAAATACCAGAATCTCACAGTACACTTTGGAGTAACCAATGGAAAATACCCAAATGGAAAATAGTCAGTGTAGGGGCACTTCAGAATTATAACTTTATCCAAAATACTACAGAGAAACAATTTAGTGGGAATATTATTTTCCCACAACAATGCTAATTAATGTCTATCTATATATAGATATATACAAGTTTTTCACCATTGTGCTAAGTGACTTTGCAAGAGACTTTGACGGGAATACTCTTCCCCTTCATTTTAAGACTGTAAGGAAAAATATTTGGAAAACCTGTGTGTTTTCTTTAAATACAGTGTATTAGCAGCAAAGGAGATCAAAGACTGCAGTCCCCATTTCAGCTAGTCGACTTTTCCTTCTACTACTGTCATTTTCTCTTTTTATATTGAGAAACTATACTCCAAAAGGAAAGTGGGGGGAAAGATTTTTAAACCATGTCTTGATGCAGAATTCTAAAAGTCTCCATTTCAGGGTAGCTCAGATTCTCAGATGGATACTGCTCAGTACTACAGCTTGGCTGCAGGAAAAATAAAACAAGAGTTTCTTCTGAAGTGCCAGCTGCTAGCCTTCCTGGTGGTGGCACTTCAAAGACAGGCCAATACCTTCTAAGCCCAAACTTGGGTCCTCCAGCACCACCTAAGAAGAAACTGGGATACTTCGAAATGCAACTTCACTGATTTCTAGTCATGCTTCTGCTGGAATGCTCTTGGTTCTTTCCTCTCCTCTTTATAGGAAAAGGCATTTAAAGGTTTTATAGTCGGAAGGAAAAGAATTTAAAGGTTTTATAGTCAGAAGAAGAATTGGAAGAGGAAGAAGAAAAAGTAGTTGTCTGTCAGTGTTGCTACTGGATTATCTGCTGACTTGTGATCACTTCCAAAAAACATGTCTCAGAAAAATTACATGAAGGCAGATAATTCTATATTTGTATCTTTTAACTAAAAGAAGAAAGTGCCATCAAAAACCATAACTCACTTTGAGAAGTTGTTGAGTCTTTAGAGAGATAAAATCAGGTAACAGAATTAAAAAAAAAAAAAAAAGAAAAAAAGATTACTTCTGTGAGTCATGCTTACTGTGTATGTGTTGAAAATACACAGAAAAGGTTTATGTGGCATGTCAGTGTTCCATTCTTTATCTTACTCCTCCATTCAAGCTTATGCTGCAGGATACCTTTCTTTCTCCATAGTTTTTAAAACTATCCAAAAATGAAAGTTGTGCTAAGGGGTTCCACTTGTATGAAGCCAGGTTGCAGTACCCCCTTGTTGTCAAGTCACTTTGTTCTTCTCAAAATGTTCTGCTCACAGCAGTGAGGGACTGTTGAGGAAGACTGCACATCCTCTCTGTCTTTAACACTGTTTGTTTGTGGAGGTTTATGAGAAATGTCTGCCAGTTATATGTGTGCTCTCTGGGTGGCTCTAGTCCCTGAATATTCAGTGGTACTGAAATACAGACTTTGATTTTTTTTTTTTTTTGAATGTTTGATTTTTTTGTTTCTGTATCTGAACAGGTTTAGAAATAATATTGTCCTTCTGTTGTGTTACCTAGCTGGAGAATTTT
>JBAFWW010012405.1:12276-29144 GCA_036873685.1 Agapornis canus
AAAAAAAAAAAAAAAAGCAAAAAACCAAAAAACAACACCACATGTAGTGAAGGTTCTGGCTAATGATTTCTTACCCCTTTTCCAACACCTCGTACTTTTCTGTTCTCTTCCAGGAAAAGTTCTTCAAAATTCCTGCCTCTGAAATCTTAAGTAGTGATTTTCTTCAGCAGAAGATGCAGACGATCATGAATATGCTCTGTCCTCCAGGAGGAAAATTAGGTCAGCTTGGTGATATTTTAAAAGGGGAATGGGAAGGGAAAAGGTCTTTCAGTCTGCTATTGCATACGCAAAGTCTTAGAATTCATATTATGCATGGGCAGAACTTAGAACAGAGAAATGCAGGAGTTGGTAAGAAAAGTTCCAGTTACTTGTTCAGTACATTCCTATTGTAGTAGGACTTCCTTTTGAGAACAAAAGCAATGGTTCAGTAAATTCACATGTAGCATGCAGCTATATGTGAATACAGCCATGCCTATGCAGGCACTAACATGTCATTTATATTCATATGGAAGTTAACTAAAACACCCTTATACTGTCAGAACAAATTAGGGAAAACTGAAAAGGAATTGTGCACGTGGTACGTGCTTTGGGTGAGGTTCTAGTTTTGAGTGCTCATCTGATTTAGAGTATCCCTTACTGCAGGAAACTTCCATGGAAATTGAGCAAAAACTTAATCCAAACCCACACACAGAGGTTTCTGTGCAGTATTTCACTTGTGGCAGAAAGTAGCTCTGCATGAACTACACATGCTTAAAGTAGCTCTGTGTCCCTGCCACAGCTTCAGCCTTTGGAATGTATTCCCTCTGAGCACCTGGCTTTCAATGACCCCCATAATCCTGCTGGGGTCTTTACCATACCTATAAAAAAGTGGCCCTGTTGTAAAGGGGGTCAAGGATGTTACCTTTGAGACCAATAAAATTGTCTCATTGAGACACATGGAAATGAGTTTTTATCACTGGAAAGTCTTTATGTGTGCTTTGCTGTGGTACAGCTACTGTTACCAAGTGCTTCAGGGGGGTGCTGGGGTGGGGAGGGCAAGGCTTGGGAATTTATCACTGAGTACCATTTCAGATGGTGTGAGAAATTTTAAAGTACAAATTGGAACTTCAAAATTAGTAATTCATATATTTTCCTATTAACTGTTGTATACATTTAGATATCCTAATATGCCCATATTATACTTCTGTCCTATAAAAAATAGAAATTAGTATTCAACAATAATTTTGGTTTTGTTTGTAGATGACTTGCCATGGCTGGAATGCTTCATCAAGTCCTATAATGTCAGAGATGCAAACAATCATCAAGTTTATTACCAAATTTTTGACACTACAATTGTTGAGGATGTTACATAGTGATGTGTTGCTAATTGGATTCTTGCTGGATTGCTTCCTGTTTTGTGATCAGAGACTGTATGAAAAATCTTAGTTCCTTTCTTGGAATTCAACCTCTGTGTGTGAATTTTTAGTTTGTATATTAATAGGAATGGGAATTATGCTTTGATGTATTTACTACTTTCCTGGAATACAGCCTTATGAGCTGAGTGCAAGGGCAGGTGCTAAGCTTTTCACTGGAGGCTGCTTGGCTCAGGCTGAGGTAGGCAGTCTAGTATTCACCTGTCCTTCAAGAAGGCAGTGATGAGGTTACTCTAAACTGGTGTTTTACTCAGAAAGTACATTCAGAATGTTGCTGCTTTGTTCATTTCTGTTTTAAAATAAACAAGCTCAGCAGAGATAAGGAAAATGAGCTCTTCAGTAAACTTCCTCTCAGACAACTTTGTGCAAGCATGTGTTACTGTTCTCAGCCAGTTTGATGGGGAGGTTGTCCATTTTTAGACTAATTTGATTTTGTACCAATACATAACGTTTAGACAGAACTCTTCCTGATAATCACTAAGGTAATTTCTGTGTGCACCAGTTACTGTGAATTTTGATGGAGATATGAACGTGACCATGTAATGATTATCACTAAAATTAAAGTCAAGCTGTGAAAGTAAGGTAAAATTGTAAAATGAATATTGTCATTCACTAGAACATAATGATCTTTTAAGGTACTGGGTACCAGAGGTTATCATGCTTATCAGCTGGGTCTGTGTTTTCAAAAGCTCTCACATATCTGTCTGAATTTATTGTCAGATTACAGTGCCCAGATATGCCTCTTCTGTTTTACATAATTAGATTATATAACTAAATTTAGAGTTACAGAACTGATCTAGTGGCTCTAAAGTACTACTGGGCTAGAAAAATTACTCAGTGATTTTACTTTGCATTCAGAAGTCTGTAGAACAAATTCAGGACATGTTTCTTCAAGGATTGTTAATGTAGGAATCACTGTCAGATGCTTTCCATCAGAGCAAAATTGCATAATATTTAAACCAGCTGGTTTTTAAGGCAGTTCAGATGGAATACTTGTAAGTAAATTGTTATTCTGATAGTAGATGACATTTTAATTTTTTATTTTTTAGGGCTGCTATGAGTATGCAATTTGTCATTTCTTCTCAGTATCTGGTGATAATATCCTGGTACTCTAAAAAATTATACTGGGTTTATATGTCATAAACTAGGAGATTGTTCTTTATTGATTGGTATATGAAATAAATCAATATCAAAAGTGGTTAGAGGATATTTCCTTTCAAGAATGTGTAAAAAACAACTTTGGGATTGAACAAGCAGCTTACAGAGGAGCAGCTTACAGAGGAGCAGCACTGTCTTACAAGAACTTGCCTGAATCTGTGAATTAATGGATAAACAAATGATAGTTAGAACAGGTTATTAAATTGATACTATACAAATATAGACACTGGCCCTATCCAAATGATTTCAGTAGTTAGGGGTTAAATTAAAGGCAATCATTTTTGCTTTTCTTGTATGTAGTGTATGAAAACATTGGAATTAAATGTTTTTATTTTAAAATTTTTCTTAACTCAGATATTGATATTGTGCATTTTTTCTAAATAAGTCTTTTTTTAAATAATATATAAGAATGTTTTGAACTTCAGTGTAAACTGTATAAATTTTACCACATCCCTTGCCCAAAATCCCTGCCAGAAAATCCTGTATATGCACCACTTCACTTTTTACTCTTGACTATTGTATTTAAAAGCTTAATAAAGATTTTACAAATATTGAGATATTTTCATACTTGACTGTTAGTTCTAGGTTTTAAACTTTGTTGTCAGTAGCTTTCATTCAACAAAAGGCTCCGAATTAATGTTTTTATAGTTGTGGGATTGAAACATACATGCTTAATTCTCTTTCTGAATATAATTCATAGAAATAATTCTAACTAGTTATTAAAATTATTTATTTGGCAACGCTGAAGATCACCCTATAGAAAGGAATTAGTGCACAGACAGTTGAAAATGTCTGTGTCTCATTGGTTGCCTATATAGAGAAAGATGGAAGTTGCAGAGGTGTGACTCAGCCCTTCAGGTACTCTACCCCGGCAAATGCTGAGGCAAACGCTGTGAGTAGCTGACTGATGAGTGGAATATTGAGATCACTGTGCCCTGAACTTACAGCACCATGAGACTCCAGTTTTTGAAAGCTGAGCATCCTGGGCAGCAATGACTTTTAACCATTACTAGCAACTTCCTCAATACAAACAAGAGTCACATTTCCCTTGCTCAGTTTCTTGACAAGTATGTGACTTACAGTTCTGAAACATTGATGTCTGTTTTAATAGTTAAAAATCTCAGCCTGAAATAGATGGTGATGTATTTAAAGACACTCAAAAGTTGAACCAAAGGTAAATCAGATTAACACTGGTACACTCATCAAATCCATTGAAAAATTCAGGCATGTCTTCCTGATATCTTGTCTTTCTCCATCCACACATACATCTCAGCATAGAGGGTAACTGCATCAAAGCATCAGCTTCTTATTAGAAATGTGGGCTAAATAGTAAATCTGTACGCAATGCAAATTACATCGCACAGCAAGCAACATCCCCATGGGCAAGGGCTGTGTTTTCTTTTATACGACTATAAAAGACAAGTAAAGCAACATGAACACACCCCCATCAGTTACACAGGTAAGTGCATAAAAGTGGTGAAATTGAAATAAGAAAAAAAAGAAGTTTTCAGAAGAAAAAACCAACATAAATGTGGAATAATGTTTTTGGGATTGGGCTCCTTGAAGTCCTTGTGTGCTTTTAAACCCCAACAGTACAATTGGAAGTCTCTCTAAAGTCACTTGAATTTAACATCCTTGATGCCTCACACTCTCTTGGAACTCCAATTGGAAAGACAAAGTAAATAAACATATACATAAATATATATGTAGAAATAAATATATATGTCGAAGCCAAGAGTCATTCCTGATAGATGACCTGCTGTTCAGTGGTGATTGAACTTTCTCATCAGTTTTTGCTGTTATGGGATCCAGAGATTTACAGACAAGGCTTTGAAATGCTTTGCTTAATACTAATCCTTTGGCTACTGAGAGCAGGAAGTGGGGATTGCAGGAGACAACAGAGCCCACAGGCTAACAGCTGGGGCTTGCAACAGAAGGAAGAGACTTTATGGTGTTAGCAGGGATGAAGCTTTAGCTCTTCAATACCACAGTGTTTTATATCCACAAGAATTTACTCCGTTTAGGTTACTTTTTGGATGAAGCTCTTGTGTAAATACGTGTCGGGAGCTGGGGCAATGCAAAAAGGAGTAAGACCAAATATTGAAATGCAGTTGTGAAAAAGCAAGTATAAAAGTTTGAGTTCTTCAGACGGAATGGGAGCACTGCAGGAAACTTTCTTCAGTGGAGGAGAGAAAGAATTTCAAATAAGAATTTGCCACAAAGGGCTTTGTTCTAAGTGAACAGTGAATATTAAGAATTTGAAACAAGGAAATTTGGCAGAAGACGGAGAAGGAAAGAAAGAACAGTTTCAGAGGACACTAGCAAAGGCAGAACTGATACTAGAAAGTCTGAGACACTTTGCTGCAGCTCCTGTTTTCAGCATTTCCTGTACCTGAAATTCCAATAAGAACTATGGCTTGTTGAAACATCCATCTGATGAAACATTACAACATCCTAAGTGCTTGAAAAATAGAGAGCAGAACTATGCTGTCATTAATGAGCTCATATTTGTGCTAAAGCTACTGGTGAGCTTCACCCCAGAACCATACTAGTGCGTTTTTCCTTCTTTTTGTCGCAGCTCCAGTACATGCCTGCTGAGGTAATGCTGTAAAACTACTGAAGCATTACCAGTCTCCATAAACCAAGCAAATTCAAAGTCTAGGAATAAATCTGTGTTTAGTAGGTACTTGTTTTAACTTGGATTCTTGCAGGTAAACGAGGAGGGAATGGGCTTAATGTGGACATATGTTCCAAAGAGAAAAAAAAAATACTTTTATTTTGTCCCATAGCTGTTCTATTACAAATGTGAAGCTTTGAGCATAAATTTGTTCTGTACCTTCTCTTGTTCTGTACCTCCTCCTTCTTCTGTACCTTCAGCCTGTGGACTACCACTGTCAAAATACACAGTTTTTTGGAGTGCAAGCTACATCTTTAGAACTGAGTCTGAATTTAACTGTAATTTCAAAGGTTGGCTATCAGGTAGCTTTGAGTTATGGATGTGTTAACTTCCCTGAAGGCAATTCTCTGAATGATGGCAGTTTAGAAATGCTGCTTGAATTTTGTATTGAAAGAGTGGCAAGACTGAGCACTAAAATCTGACAGATTTGTACAGGCTTCATTTCTTTCTTATCCTGTCTACAAATGACCCTTAAGCAACTGAAAGCCCCTCTGGAGCAACGTTTCAGATGACAAATGTGATCAGTCACAGGCAGGATGTGCATTTACCAAAAGGGATTTTTATTGTTTTGAGCAGGAGGTAAGACGTTTGCACCAGACAGCAGTGTTCCATGCTGTTATTCTGGCATACAAACATATGATACTCCCATCTTGAAGGATACACTTTTCCTACCACATTTACTATGCTAAAGGTGCAAAATCTCTTAAAGGGAGGTGTTTACACTTCCCCTATGTGCTGTGTTTTGTTGAGGGTAAACCAACTAACATTAAAAAGAGAAAGGTGAAGAATTGCTTTTCCCCTATAGGTCAGTCTGCATTTGCTAGCGAGATGCTGTGGTTTGAGTCCCTCTTGCAGGAAAAGGCAGCAGAAAAGAGAGATTGAAAAGCTTAATTTGAAGAGATGAGAAAGGTCAGAATCTACACAGGAAGGGACAGTAAAGAACAAGGAGTGCCCCTTAAAGATCTAACGGAGCCTTTCTGAAAATCAGGTATTGTAACTTGAAAACCCGGATGCAAATCTGTTGACTGACATTATCTATATGGGTATCTATAATTCTATAATCTATATATATATAGGTATCTATAATTCTATAATCTATATATATATAGTCTATGATTATCTATATGGTTAATGATTAACCTTTTGAATACTATTCCAATCTGTAAGTGATTAACTAGACTATGAAGTCACAATTATGTCTCTGAACAAGTTTAATTCCCCTGGGTTCAGCTACTGGAAGTTGTTTCTATTTGAAATGAGAGATGTCTGTTTGGTTTCCATTTAAAAACTGTGTGAAAAAATCCACTTTGGCAAAGCTACGACATTCGTCATTAGCTAGATATATTCTTGCTCTTCACCAAGTGCCAGGGCCTGCTCATATCAGATCATTTTATCTGGCAGGGACTATGTTCCACAATGGTACTTTGCAAGGGTGCCTATTCACAGCAAGCTTACCAAAGCGTTGTAAAATAGCATGAGTTTTCAAAGCTCATTTAGCTCTTCTGTAAGACCTGGAAAAATGTGAATGTCTCTGGCCTACTTTTCAGTCTGGGTAAAGAGGTGGCTGATCTGATGTGATGGGGAAGGGAATTCTTAACCCATTTCTTAGTGGCTATGGCAAAGGTACTCAAGCCTCATTTTAAATATTGAGGTCATCAGCTAATATCTGTCAGGAAAGCACAGATCTGTACCAAATACTCCTGTCAAGAGCACGTACACCAAAGCAAATCAGAACTAGAAATCAATTCCAGCTGAAACCGACAAGGGAAAATGTGACTGTGATATATTCTACTTTCAGTAGTTCATCTCTTCTAAGGAATTCTGGTCTGAAACTTAAACTCAATAGTAAGAAAAAACTTAATCTGTCTAAAAGCATAATGAAAATACTTGCTTAAATAGAGCAGAGACTGCAGAAGAGGCACTGTACTGAGAAGCACTCTTTTTTCTTACGGAAGATCAACTTGTCTCCCTGGAGAATTCCTTAGGCAATTCTCCTCCCAGTCAGCATACTTAGGTTCCAGTCTGGTCTAACCAACCCTTGGATTTTGCATCTTCTTTTACTGGAACTGAAGTCTAACCATCTAAGTCAGCATAGAAGAACACCACTGCTTGGAGACTGTCATTCTTTTAGGCTCCAAGAGGCTATCCTGGACATACCACATGTTAAGAAGTGTCACTAATATTCATGAATGAGTTCTTCATGCAGCCTTTCCTATCTGTAGTAAGGTGGCTGGAATATTTTTGTACAAGGAGTTTTTGGTACATGAGCTTGTTGCCTTCTCATGCATACAGGTGTACTCAAAATAGCCTCTGAATGCTTACCAACAGAGCAATCCATGATTACTCATGTGTATGCCTCTGTACCATGGATACCATGCAACTGCTTTATACAACAGCATAACTGATCAAGGTATACATATAAATGCATGAGTAACCAAATTGCATGTATTAAATATGTACTCAATCATAATTATATGTAGAGTGTCTTATCTTGTGCACTTCAAATACATATGCACCTCTTTGGCAACCACAGCTTTATTGAGATAGAGTATTGGAGTACACTATCCAAGGAACACATCAAAGCTGAGTCCAGTTTCCAAACCTGACAGCTGTCAGTGTCTGATGAAGCTGTACCTGAGAGTGCCAGTGAAAACAGAGCTGAGGCACCCCACCACCAACTGGAGCACTGTGTAGCGTGCTGTGACCCACAAGGAGGGGTCCTGATTTTAGTTAAAGAGAGCGGCTTGAATATTGACAGCATCATAAATAAATCGTGGAAAGTTGTTAATCTAGAATAATTCTAGCCTGTTCACTGATGGAGCAAAGCCAGGCTCTTGATGAGATGTGAGGGTTTGGTAAACACAAGTTAGTTTGATTATGATCCAGAAATGGCTCAATTTCCCAAATTAAGAGCAGAAATAATGTGGAACAGAAATAAGCTGTCTTCAGCTACCTGAAAAACACATTATTAAGTACTTACAGGGTGTATCGTTCCTTGTGCTAGATGCACACAACTTAAATGCTAGTTGGCTATAGAGGACTTGCGCATTTTAATCAAGACAAGAACTTAACACTAACGGCCTAATTGTACAAATAACCTGTCTGCCTTGTACAGTGCAGAACAGACTAATATTTTAAGGCTAAATCAACCCTTTAGAAATTAGTCAATCTGTTGCCACTTCTAGCCAGCTGTGCTTCAGGCAGTGGCATTGCTAGCCATTAACTCATCTAGTACTAAGCAACAAGCAAGTGGACAGAAAGGGCTTCAAATAACTGAGCAAATTACTATCACGTCTCTTCTTTTCATTGTACTGGAACTGTTGCAGTCCCAAAGGTGTATGTACTCACTCAGACAAAATACTGCTTCATTTATAAATGTGTACAAGAAGGAACTGGAAAACTCTCCATGGATTCCTCCAAATTTTCATTTTATTATTATTTAAAGATATTGTGGAACAGGGAGGTTTCATGTAAATAAAATTTTCATGACAAAATGTGTGAGCCTTTTGCTCTTCCCTTTATTCTATAATGAGAATCTTTTTGACATATGTCTGAAAGATGTTTGAGCTTTTCTTGTTTACCTTTGTTGTTCTGGTTGCATCAAGATGCTTTGAAAGGATGCTTTAAAAGGGAAACCTAGTATAAAGATACACAAATTGAGGATGATGACTGAAAGTTGGCTCTGATGAAGAAACACTCATAGAGACAATCCTGGTAAGCCTTTTGTGAGTCCTTCTGCAGTGTTGTCCAACAAGACTATGACATTATTTTTTTATACGTTTTGCCATAGGCTTATCTGTCCACTTAAATAAAAATCCAAAGTCAAAACCTTTGCAGTATTTCTTGAGGCAGTGGCTATCATCTGGACAGTTCAGTCCTTTTATTCAACTGTAATCTTCTGCAGCCACTTGAGATACAGAAAGCGTTGTGAAACTGAAGAAGCTCCAAGGTGTACCAGTAAATTCAGATATCCATTCAGGACAGAGGAGTGAAACAAGTGGTCAGATGACACTGCTCCTCAGTATTTGAAACAATTGCTAATGTCAGTTCTGAATGAAAAATGTGTTAGATATAATAATACTTGGGGAGTAAGATTTATACTTGCTTTTTTTATTTTTTGTAAAGGAGCATTTTAGTTCACTATGGTCATACTTCAAACTTAGATGAGACCTTCAAGTGAGATTCAAACACAGAACAGGAATGAAAAAATAAATTCTGACACAATAAGCTGAAAGGGAGCAAGGATTAGTCAGAAAAATTGCCTTTAGACAATCACAATAGCAACCATATTTCACTGTAATTTACTTAAAAGAGCAAGACCTCAGCCTAAGCAATCATGTTATCTTGTTAGGAGTGCTTCTGAAGCATTTGCTAGCTGATCTCCATGGACAGAAAACATCTGACTAATGCACATTATTTTTAAGCCAATCAAGCCAGGGACCACAGCCAGAGCTGGGAATTGTGTGCTATGCACCTCAAAGACACATATATGGAGACAGTCCCTGTTGTAGATTGTGTGTATTTATGATCAGATGCAACATATACATGAAACAGAAAAATGGGGGGTGCAGGGGAAGGGAGGATGTTACAGAAAGGTTGTCAGGGTAACAGTTATAGCAAACCTACATAGCAGCTACAGGCCAGCTCATCACACCTATTTTCCCAGAAGAGGTGTCACTGCATTTCAAGTCCACCGTGTACAAGAAATTTAGTTTCCTTTCTTAGCTTTGCTGCAGGCCAAGGGCTCAAATGCTGCTCATCTCCCACTTGAGAAAGTAATGAGGTTGTTAAAAGCACTTTGAGCTGTTCATCTTGTCTTTTGAAAAGGTGGCAAGGGCTTTACCCGATGACTTTGTTAGAGGCTTTCATTCAAAGCTCTGAAGCACTAGTGAATCCTTGCTTTTCCCAAGGAAACAGACTCAAAGCAACAAGACATCATGCACGAGATATGAAATAGATTTTTCCTCTGTGTTAAAACTATAGCAGGAAAATTACTGTACATGAAGAAAACCAAGTTTGATTGAAGTTCATCACTTAACACTTCTGAAAGAATTAGAAAAATCTCCTACCTTCTGAGATTATACACCAGAGTCTTGATATCGTGCATACTGCTTTGTGGGTATGAAAAGTAGCTAAGAACTGGATGTTTACAACTTTATGGTCATTCTTTTTATGCATCCAAGCAAGGCAGGAAACAATTTTTGAAAGTTTACCCAGTGTTGATTTTCATTTTCAAGCAAATTATACCCCTTTTTACACTAAACTCTTAGAGTTTGAGTTGAGACTGACATAGCCTTTCTTTGAATGCTGATGAATGATCATTATAATTTTATCTCTGGAAATATGGAGATAAGCCCTCTTCTAGCTTCCTTACTCAATAAACCTTAATCATCCCTTGTGTAATTATGGCAATTTCAAAGCAGTTACACTACCAATAGGCGGGACGATGTGAATCATATCTGCCGATGTATGACTTTTTAGTAAATGGAATGAAAACCTATGCATATTTCACTTTATAGCATAGATTTAGTGTTGGTCTCAGACTGCTCCAGCTGATTGCTAATTAGACATTTGGCCTTAAAAACAATACTATGTGAACACACCAGTAATCTTTCATGATTATGATTGTTAATCTTGTTAGAGTGGCGCACTTACCAAAGCCATCATGGGTAAGTAACTATAATTATTATAGCAGTGCAGGCATATGAACTTTGAAACTCGTTTCACTGGCAAAAGGCTAGAGCTCAATTCTTTCTAATATAGAAACAGATTTTCATATCTCAAACCCTGTAGTTTGTTATGTGTTGGTTTGGTACATGGAAAAGAATTCCTCTAACAGATTTATCCCTTTAACAGGTAAGCTATCCTTCACATTCTACCTTTTTGAGAAAAAGGAGCTTCTGTGTATATATTTAATAGGTTTAGTGCTCCTGCAGGAACTCATTTAAAATTGCTCCATCTGTAGCAAAGAACATGGATGGAATTTGTGCACCTGAATAGAAAAAGGAGCTGACGGCCTTGGTCTGACACCAAACTCTGTGAAGGTGCCTCTGTGTCTGGTTTACCTGACTGCGTTCTGAAATATTGCCCCACTCTGAAAACTCATGTTGTGGAAATGTAGCAGTCACTTTGCAGTCTGGTAAGGATGGCATGCATTCAAGGATCCCATAAAGACAGTGCTTAGTTGATAATTAATATTAGATGGGAGGTCCTTCTAATTTTGTCTGGGTACTGTGAATCCAGGTTGCTCAATTGCTCTCATGCACGACCACTCATATTCTGAAATATCACCACTGGATCCTAGAAACAATTGCTGCCTTCTCTAACACCTCCATGGAAGGCCCTCTACATCAGCAGGATTTGCACAGGTACAGTTCTTCCTGAAGATGCAACTTCAAAAATCACTTAAGCACCAGCAAGTCCATGATGCCACCAAAAAGACGAGTCCATTTTCCTCTGCTTATAAGTTCCCAAGCCCTCCTTCATGCTGCTAGCAGTAGGGTTGTATGATCCCTGATGTAGCTCAAAATTAATTTTTACAGGGAAAGAGAAAAAGAAGAGATTTAGACACTGTCTATGTAGATGCAGGGAGCAACCACCCAGTTTGGCAGCGTTACTCTCTGTCTTAGGTTTTTAGCAACCAAAACACTTATGAAATCAGTGTCTAGGCAGGCACTATTATAGGAGAAGTAGTACTAATGTTTGGTTCTCCAGAGCTCCTTGGAAAAGCTCAGACTTGCTTCCTCTTACTGCCAGAAATATTTGCCATTTTCAATGGATTGTGCAGGCTTTTGCAACATGATTTCTCCTTCTAGTGTGATTTGATCAACATTAAAGTCATTAAAAGGATGACCGTATATTGGAAGAAACTTGGAGATCTGTCCAAGTCTCAAAATTGTCTCATTAATTTCAGAGTGATTTCAAAAAATAATATTGAGTCATAGGATGATTCAAAATAATATTGAATCTTAGATAACATCAGCCCTTCTCTTCAGCCTGAAAAACCACTGTGTTTTACAGTGCTTTAATGGCCATACACCACCCTAACTGAGCTGACTAAAGGCCACAGGAACATATCAGTACACTGAAACCAGACCAAGCCCAGAACTGTACTAACCATGCCAACATGGATTTCTTTCAGCTCTGACCACTGGAAGGACACATTTACCTTCCCCTATGAAGTACCCAAAGTGAAAGACTGATTCCTCTGTTGAATAATTACAGCACTTAGTGAAGAGAGCATCATCCTTTCTGAGATGTGGGTGGCCTTGCCCTATGAAAAGACCTTTGTTATATTGAACTTTGAAGTAGGCAGAGTGAGATTTTACCCAGGTGAGTCCATATAAAGGAGACTTCAGCCAAATGAGCAAGGAGAATATAACCAAGGAAAGAAAAGCATCTTTTTTTAAGGAGCATCTTTGTCCTAGAAAAACCCAGTAGGACTGTATTGCCTAAACATCAGAGAAACACAGAAATATAAACAGAGAAAGCAGAGGAGGTGGACAAAAAGAGGATAACATTATAGAGCCACAGAATCATAGAATAGTTTTGGTTGGAAGGCACATTAAGCTTTAAACATCATCTAGTCCAACCCCCTTGAAATGAGCAGCGACATCTTCAACTAGTCTTTCAACCCAACCCCAGGCAGAACTCACTATGCCTACACCTTTCCTACCAATGTTTGGTTTGACCAGCTATAACTGACCTTACTGCCTATGGCAAGTTCAGGAAAAAGACTTGGAGAGTGAGTACTGTGAGGCTAAGTTATGCAGCATGGGCATGCTGATGTGTATAGCCAGGATGAGCTACATCTAATCAACACAACTTCATCTTTCTATTGGGAAGACTGGGTGAGTCACCTCACAGTGCATTTGTGGCTATGAAATCTGCAAGATAGATTTAAATTTGTCATGGAGATAATCCATTCTGAATTTTGTGTAAGTAATAAGTACTAAGCAATAACTAGCTACTTTAAAAGGTCTGGAGGATGAGAGAAACAAGGAAGGGGAGCACATTATAAGAACTGAAGTGCTAAATAACATTTTAATAATCAGTGAATGTTGCATGTCTTTTTAATAATAATACAGTAGGAACTTATATATAGTTTTCATTAACATGTTCTAAAACTTGGCATATTATAAGAAAATGTTTACAGAGAAAAAGCAGCCTTAATACCTCTCCCAGTCTGTCACCAACGAAAGAAAGCTAAATTGCTAAACGAAGATCGTGCTTGGGGAGCTGCTTTCTGTCTATCTAACCAATAACAATTCATGATTGCCTCACATTTGAATCATTTGACACATTCTTTGTGAGACCAAAATTACACATTTGGAAGTGAAAATAAGAAAAATATGTTTGTTACAAATTTGCATAAACCCTGATTTCAGACCAAACAGTGCAAACTTGTCATGTATCATAAGAAAAAAATGCAGATTGAAGTGGGTATTTTGGGGAAGTAGCAAAAAGCAGAAACATGAGAAGCTAAAATCTTACCAGCCATTTGTATTTACTTTAATTGTGTCAAACCTTCAGTCAAGTTAATAATGAGCACACAGTTCATTAAACAGCTTAATTGAATTTGAGTGACATCTGCTTTTGAACACTAGGGAGGCACAGCATATTTTCATAATGAAAGAATTGACTTAATTTCTTTTTTCACTGGAAGTTTATTAAGTACTTCAGCCATTAAAGTGCGTATTTATTACTGAAGCCCAGATGGCCAGCCACTATAAGTATAAAGAATAGCTGAGCCCTGTCAGATCTTAACTAAGTGATTGGAAATTAGATGAACATCACTCAAAGCACAGAGGCTGAAATTACACTTTGCTACTTTATAATTCCATAATGGTTTGTGGAAAGTAAAAAAAAATAAAATAAAAAATAAATAAAAATCTAAATATGAGTAGTTCAGAAAGCAAACGTAGCCACAACACAAGGAAACGTGTGACATCCCTGGCGTTAGCCCTGTACTGAAGCTCCGTAGCTGCTTCTGCTGAACTTGCAACCCCTTGTCCTGGTTTCAGTTGGGATAGAGGTAATTTTCTTCCTAGTGACAGGTGCAGTGCTGCATTCTTGACTTTAGTCTGAGAACAATGCTGATAACACACCAGTGGTTTAGTTCTTGCTAAAAAGCATTTATCCTTATCAAGGCCTTTTCAGTCTCTTCTACTCTGCCAGTGAGGAGGGGCATGGGAAGCTGGGAGGAAGCAGAGACAAGGACACCTGACACAAATTAGCCAAAGGGATATTCCATACCACAACACGTCACGCCCAGTATATAAACTGGGGGAATTGGCCATAAGGGGCTTATCGCTGCTCAGGTTGTGCTGGGTGCTGGTCAGTGTGTGGTGAGATTGTATTTTGCATCACTTGAGGGTTTTTTGCCCTTGGGTTTTATTTCTCAATTATTATTATTATTATTATTAATACTATTATTATTACTTTTAATTTCAATTATTAAACTGTTCTTATGCAAACCACAAATTTTATTTTTTTCCAATTTTCCTCCCCATCCCACTGGATGGCTGGGGGGGACGGACAGGGAGAGAGTGAGTGAGTGAGTGGCTGGACTTCACATGCCCTCGACGGGAACTGAGGATACTCAGAAAGTGAAAGATTATGTAAGAAATCTGACATGTATTTAGCTATAAATCTATCTTGTTTTGTCACTCTGAAAGGAAATGTGTGTGCAATAATATTTGCCAGCTCCTGTGGGACAGTTTTGTTGGGTGAACAGAGACTCACAGCTCTCCCAGGCCCCTCTTACCAATTTTTATGTCCCAAAATGCCTTCTTCACTGAGAATGAAGAAGTGAGTTGTGATTTAGACTACAGTGGATTTGCATTTGCTGAAGATGCACAGGCAGCACTCAGGTCAGTTTTCTGCTTGCTTTGCACAAAGCTGCTGAAAAAAAAACATCCAAAGACTATTATTTTTTAACAAAGCATAATGGCAAAATTAAGCCCTTTATAAATATAGACTTATGGTTCCTATGAGATGTGTTATTCAGCTGCCAGGTTTCTCTGTGGCTCAGCTTCTGTTTTCAGTGCTTGTTTCTAAGCTGGGCATTCAGACAAAACTATTACAGCTTAAATAACATAAATAAATTGTGTTCAATGTTCAAAGTTTGTGTCTCAGGAGCACAAGAAGAGTTTCCATGACAAAGCATAATTCTAAACCAAGTTGGTAGCCGTTGCAACCCAGGTATTCAATACTGTTATTTAAATAACTGCAGACACTAATTAGATCCACTGTCCAAGCTAGTGCTCAAACACTGGAAATCAATTTAAGCTTAATGATGCACATAACTCTTCTTAGTGTAAAGACCTGTGAAAAATCTATAATACATTTCACTTTTCCTTTGAACATTTAGGAACTTTCTGGATGTTGCCATCAACAAAACAATTAGAAGACAGCTTTGTAGCTGAATGCAGTGATGACACAAGCCCACCATTCATTTTATTCCCAGCCCAGGGTTCTTTGTCTATGCAGTATCACAGGGAATGATTTCTCAGACAATACACCAGAGGTGAAATAATTCCTGAGTTCACTCCATTCCTTCTGGATTTAATGTTTTTCAGTTCCAAAGGCCACAGGCAACGAAGACAGCTTCATAGCTGATGTTGGTGTTATCACACCACCTCACTGCCAGAGACACTACATGAATTTAGACATGGTTTTAGGCCATCGATTGAAACTCTCAACATTTTGCTCTTGTGAATTGAAAAAGCCACTGGTCACACCACATTTCTAGCATGAAATGTGAGGTGTATTTCACACTGGATGCATTAAGGATGAGAAAAGCAAACAGATCAAGTAAGAAAGCACTGATGAACTGGTAAATGATGCAGTCAATAAATTGCTGGTGCTGCTGAAATCAATAGGTGTGTTTTGCTTTCAATTTCAAGAAGGCCTGGATTTCACCAACAACATGCCTGTCTTAATTCCTGATGGGATTTATGCTCACTGTTAATTGCTTAGCAGTTCCTACTTCCAAGCTATTCTTGACTACTCAGAAATATGAACTCTCTGGCACAGCACATCCCTAAACCATTAAGGCACATCAAAGAACATGATTCACCAGTGCTGTTTCTTGCACTCTTCCTCAGCTTGTGTTGGGGAGACAGGGCTATATCTTACCAGAGTTTTACAGTTAATTGACTTGAAATTGTCTTGCAATTGCATCTGGAGGAAAAAGCTTGAGTTTACAGTTCCTATTGTAACTTTGTGGTGAGAGTACCAAATCTTCCATTACATCACACTGCTTACAGTCGTAGAATCATAGAATATCTGGACTTGGAAGGGACCTGTAAGGACCATTGAGTCAACTGTGTGACTAAGAGCGACATCCAGATGCTCCTTGAACTCTGACAGGCTTGGTGCTGTAACCACTTTCCTGAGGAGCCTATTTCAGTAAAGGATCTTTTTCTAGTATCCAATCTGAAGTTCTCCTGATGCAGCTTCATGCCAGTTCCTTGTGCCCCCAGAGAGAAATCAGTGCTGTCCCCCCACCACTGCCCTCCTTGAGGAAGCTGGAGAATGCAATGAGGTCCCCCCTTAGCCTTCTCTTAGTATCATAGAATAGTTAGGGTTGGAAAGGACCTTAAGATCATCTAGTTCCA